>PVKE010001836.1:0-91897 GCA_004027555.1 Craseonycteris thonglongyai
TTTTTTTTTTTTTTCTCTTATCTTCACAAAGCCAGGCCATCAGGCCCCTCTGGGCTTTTCCTGAAAGGTGAGTCTGAGCTGAGTGAAGAAGCTCTCCTTTTTTTGAGGACTTCGGAGGTAGGGGTAGAGGGGAGAGGCAAATGGATGAAGGGTTGCGGTGGGTTTTGGCCACTGGTTTTGTACCATGTGAATAAAAAGCTCTTTCCAATTTCTCTTCCCCAGGCCTGTCTTGCAGAGGGATTGGAGCGGAAATTGGATGACAGAACACCAAGCCATTCAGGTCATTGGGGAGCCGGAGACTGGGAGTCTCAGCCTTGGCCTATCTGAAAATGCCCCTGAGGGTTGCTCTTACCTGTAGAACATTGGTTGGGGGGATTGCTCACTGAAGTGAAGAAAAGCAACGGCCAATTCTTGGACAACCTTAAAACCTCACAAGCTTCAGGACCCCCAGAAGAGTCTCCAAATCTCAGAACCTCCTTGTCATTGCATCCTAGAATTTAAAACGTGACACCATTGGTCTCAAGGAAATGGGGGGGTTCCTAAGCCGGCACTGAGGAAGGCAGCACCCCTACTCATCAGCTCTGTGATCTGGGATAAGTTGCTTGGCTATTTCGCACCTTCGTTTTCCCTACCTGTATAGCGGCCATGATGACAACATGGACCTCAACAGGCTGTGGTGAGGACTGAATGTGACTGTGTGAAGAGTGTTCAGCATTGTGGCACGTGGAGAATTGGAGATAAATGTCAGCTATGGGGATAATGGCAGACATTTGAAATCCTATAATCTTGGAAACTGGGATTTTTCAAAATAGAAACTTGCAAAGTCTAGGGGTCTCAGAAGCATCAGGCCATGGTGTATCCCTGACTACAACAGGGTTGGGGTCTCAAGGGGCATCTGAGCTTTGTGAGGATGGATACATTCATACGGGGTCCTAGTCAGGACCTTCCCTGTAGGGTCACCTCTGGGCCAGAGCTTTCAAGCTCTAAGACATGATAAGATGAGGCTTTTCTCCCTTTCCTCGCTCAGTGATGCTCAGTGGATTCTGGGAGCCAGTGATTCTCAGACTCCAATTCTGTGAATTGTGGAGGGTGGGGAGGACTCCCTGCTTTTCTCTCCGGAAAGTAACTTCCATGCCCCGCACCCTCTATGGGAAGATGGGTTGCAAGAGTGTCCAGAACTCCCCCTCCCTGAGCAGTAAGAGTGTTGATGACCAAATCAATTTCACCTTAGGGGAAACTGAGGCCTGGAGCAGGGCAAAGCCTCTGGAAACCCAGCCCTATTCCGGCTCTTTCTCTGGTGTTTCCATCCACACACAGGGCCTCGTTGCCTCTCTTTCTTTCCCCAGAGACCCTCCAATATTGTCTCACTCAGAGTGGCATCTCTGCCTGCCTGAGATGCCCCTGTAATTTAGTTGAGTTATTTTCCCTTGTTTTTTTTTTCCCTAGCTCTACACACTTTTGTTTAAAAAACTGTGGTTTCTCATGAGCTGTGTTATCTCATTGATACCTCTCACCTCTGTGGTGAGGGAAAGAAATCATTTTCAAATGACTCGTAAAGGGCAAAGAAAAAACCCAAAATTTCCGTTTAAGTCTCATAATCAAGAAGAGGAGAAACAGAGCGAGCAAGCGAACGAGCAAGAGAGAGAGAACTATGAGAACCCCCCCCCCCCACCCTGTGATTATCAGCGCACACAGTCATCGAAAAAAAAAAAATTTGGATTATTAGAAGAGAGGTCTGTGGCTTCCACACCGTGGTTTTCTCGGTATAAAAGCAACGTTGTTTTTGATATGTGACAGTTTCCCACAAGCCAGGCTGATCCTGTTCTGTCAGTCCACCAAGGTGAGTGTCCCTGCTCTCCCCTACCAGATGTGGGTCCGATGGAAGAGATGGCTGTGAGGTAGGCACTGAAGGGTCAGGGGTCCTCCAACACAGTCCAGGTGCATGCAGCTACTGTAGTCCTGATCAGGTAAGGTGTTTTTTACAATTATAGGAACCGTAAATGCCAGAAGACTGATAGGTAAAGTACTTAATGCTTGGCCAGAGGCAAAGGTAAATAAAGTGATTGGGTAGGACATTTTTAATATGTCAACTGCCGATCTTTATGAATTTCAGAGCTTTAAACAACTTGAAACACTGTCCAGATGTAACTGGAAATTTCAACTTCATCTCTTGACTCCTCTTTCGATATCTCCCATCCTTCTGTCTCTATTCGCCCTGTCTCACTCTTTCTGTATTTCTCTGCCCCTCTCTGTCTCTGTTTCCCTGGCACTCCGAGTCTCCATCCCTCTGTCTTTATCTGCTCTGACCATCTTCCTTGTCTCTGTCTCCTCCATCTTGACCACATTCCATCTATCTCCTTTCCTCAATCTTTCTCACACTGTCTCTCCTGCTCTCTTGTCTCACCTTCCTTCCCACCCAGCATCCAGCACAAAGCTTTATACACAGTTGGCACTTAATAATAGTGTGTTGAGTAATGTCAATGAGGACATTTATATTTTATAAGAATAAGCATCGATTCCATTTGCTCCCATTAAAGGAGGCTCATGAGCTGTTGGGTCAGGCTAAGCAGTTAACTGAATTTGTGCTTGCACCGTGTGAAAAGAAACCCTCCTAGAAGGACACTTCATGCCATTGTCAACCATGGTTTAACTGTGTGGTCCTACCCCCAGGACCTCGTGTGTGTGTGTGTGTGTGTGTGTGTGTGTGTTCATTTAGAGTCCGTGAACAGAGCAGACTGTTTAAGTCTGGGGTCAGCTTGTCTCTGCAGGCTTAGCAAGTGCTCACTGTTACCTATTAGTATTTTTTTTTTATTTTACCAGATTAGGATCACTCTATCTATTGGCTTTGTTTCTGCTTTATTCAATTAGTGGCCACATCTTTGTAGATCACTAAATTGTTTAAACATATAATCTTTTATGGCTATTAAGACTGACCATGGGGAAGCCAGGATGGCTCAGTGGGTTGAGTGCTCACTTTGCAGCGCCGGGGACCGGGGATTGAGTCCCGGCCCCGGCCCGTGCGGGACCATGTGCTGAGCTGGGAGCTCCCCCAGTTCAGTTCTCTCTCTGTATTGCTCTCTCTCTCTCTCTCTCTCTCTCTCTCTCAAAAATAAATAAATAAATGAACAAACAAACAAAAAACAATAAAATAAATCTTTAAAAAAAAAAAAAAGACTGACCTCACATTGGCATGAACCATGATTAGTCCAATCAAGTGCCGATTATTGGCTATTTTAATTGTGTCTAGTTTTTCCTCATAATTGTCCCTGATTAGTTCCTTGGAGTCCTGAAAATGGAGTTGCTGGGGCAAAGGGTATGTGCATTTTTAAGGTTTCTGACCCTCTGCAAATTGTGCTTCCAAAAGGTTGTTCTGCTTTATGCTCCCTCTACTTAAGCTAATCCTGGGTGGGTATTATCATTTTTGTAATTCTTTTTCAACATAACAGGTAAGAAAAAAATACTACCACGTTGTTGAAATTTGCATTCTTTGATTACTTATACTGTTTATTAACCATTTGTGCTTCTGTTTTGGTTATCTGGTCATATCCTTTGTCCTAATGGGGTGTTCACGTTTTTTCTTTCTTATTTATTTATCACAGCTCTTTATTTAGAAAGGATATTAACCTTCCATCAGCCATACATATATAGCAAATATTTTCCCCAATTCATCATTTGCTTTTACTATTTGTTTATGATGTTTTGTGATGCTTGTGATGTTTTTATGTAGTCAAATAGGTTAGGCTTTTCTTCTGTGGTTACTGTCTCTGGTTTTGTGCTTAGAAAGTCCTTTCCCACTTGAAAATGAGATACATGTTCACATGTGTTGGCTTCTAGTCTCTTTTATGGCTTCATTTTTTCCATTTACTGTAGAGGTTAAGCGTGTGGGTACTGGAGCCAGACTGTCTGGGACAAACCCAGACTTACCCTAAGTCATTTGTGTGATTTTTAGCCAGGCATTTAAACTCTCTGTACTTCCATTTCCTTGCATGTACTGTGATGGTTATAATAGTACCTCTCTCAAAGGTGGTTGTAAGGATTAAATCTATTAACCATGTTAAGTGCTTAATATTGGACCTGGCAAACAATAATAAACCCAAGATCAATATTAGATAGTATCTCTTTAATGGGTCTGGAATTTATTTTAGGGCGTATGATGATGGCAACATTTCAAACTGGACAGGGAGGGGTTAGTGGGGAAAAAAAGACTAGTTATTCATTCAATAACTTTATTTTTCCCTTAATTATCCCAGAAATATTTGTTAAACAATCTATTCTCCACCACCCCCCAGTTTGAAATGCTACATTCATCACAAGCTCAATTCCTTCTAGCCATGGATATGTGTTTGAGCTTTCTATTCTGTTCTGTTCCTTGGTATCTGCTCTTTGCTGATGTTGCTTTGCAATACAATACAATACCAGCCCTAGGTAGCCCCCTCCCCATCTTTCCCTTGGTGATTCCTTAGTATTTCAGGCAGCATTACTTCCTCTCGCCAGAGGCCAGCAACTGTTCTTATTTGGGGCATCTCTCATAGATAGATAGATAGATATGCTGTCCAGAAAAAAATCCAGCCATAAATGCCTCTATTACTTATATTACATGGCTGGATACCTTCCAGATAATATATATATTCTCCTATGGGTCACACATACACTCTGTCTCTCCTCTCAGCATTACTCACTGTCTCTCTCATTCTCTTTGTTTCTCACTCTGTCTATCCCTGTCCCACATCATGTCTCTCCCATCTCTCTCTGTATCTCTTGTGCTCTGTGTCTCTCTCTTCCCCAATGTCTCTCTTTGTTTCTGTCTGTCTTTGTCTCTGTGTATCTCTGTCTGTCAGTCCCTTGGATAGAGGGGCAGTTGTCATCGTGAAGCCCTGCAGACACCTAACAACAACTCACCCTGACACAGAGCAGAAGGACCCTGGCCCTCATCCACTTCATCCCTCCCCACTTCCCAGTATACAAGAGGAGCAAATTGAGGCCCAGAGGTGGGCAGGGGGCCTCTCCCAAGGCCTCACCGAGATGTAGTGGTAGAGTTGAGACTGAAAGCTCAGTTCTCAGTACTCTTGGTACAACCCTGGTTCTGTCCCTCTCCCCAACTGTGGGCCTCAGTTTACCTCTCAACACCCATGAGGAGGGCAAGGGAACCTGGGTTGCCCCCCACACACACCTGCTGCTGCCATTCCTCCTTCTGCCGCTATTCCCCCTTCTGCCGCTATTCCCCCTTCTGCCTTCTCATAGGTGGAACCCTCCCTAAGGCAGAAGGATCCATGGTCACAGCATGGGGCTCAGCCTCCCAAGGGCTAGGCTCGGTGGGGTCCTGGGGTCCCATGGGTCAGGAGGCCTCATGGTCAGAGAGTGGTGACACTGGAGGGACATCAGTTAGTCTGTGGGTCTGGCTCTGGACAGAGCTCAGCTGTGTCTCCAGAGCTGTCACTGGTCCCCAGGAACCTCCATCCCAGGACTGCTCCAGAGAGCTTGGAGGTGGGATCTCTACTGGAAAAGGCCAGGGCTTTTCCTGCTCCCTGTCATGAGGCCTGCCCCTTCCTTCCGTCCCCATCTCTGGCAGAGTGGCTGCAAGTCTTGGAGCATTGTCCTGGAATGGACAAGGAGACCAAGGCCCTGCAGGTGTCCATTCACCGATCACTGACATTTTGCTGGCGTTTCATGTACAATAACTTTGGAAGATAGGTACTGCTATTGTCCCAATTTACATAGGAGCCTGAAGAGAGTTTCAGCTTATTAGTGGCAGAGCCTGGTCTCAGGCTGGAGGAAGTAGAGGGGTATTTTGACCCACCTGCCTTCACAGAACTTAGGAAGGAGGCTGAGGGGAGGGTTGCTGCAATTTCAGGCCTGGTAAGTGGGTGGCCTGATGAAGTGAGCTTTCTGTCCTTTGGGGAATTCCAGTAAGTTTGGACACCAGGGACATTGGCCTGAGAAGTTGGACCCATGGACCCCACAAAATGTGTGGCCTTGAGATTCTTTGAATCTAAGAAATTATGTTCTATGATTCTGAGCTTCTGGTATAGTACCATTTGAAGACCCCCAGGGTCTCAGTATCTGTGGAGTCTGCTTGGCACCTCCCAAGCATCAAACCTTGGGCCTCTTCATGGCCTAAGAAGAGCCAGGTCTACAGGGCCCCGGGCTTGTCATGGTGGCCAGATGGACGTCACTCACCACATCCGCCAGCACCCACATCACGCCACCTGGGCCAAGCAGGCGACAGGATGGGCCAGCCAATTCTCGGAACGAAACCCGTGGGGTGGAGTGTCTGCCCCCTTCTCTTCCTCATTGGTGCTGATGAAGCCCAGGACATCCGGCCGCCATGACGTCAATGGCGGAAAAATCTGGGGAAGTCAGAAGCTATGACAACAGGGCCCAGATGCAGACCCCGATATGAAAACATAATGTGTCCCAGAAACATCCTCCATGCATCTTCTGAGAAATAGAAAGAGACGCCCCAACAGACAGTGCAGGAAGCTGGCTGCCCAGCCCGGCCCCTCCAGTACCCTACCAGCTGACAGGCCATCTGCATGCCCTGTCTGAGAATAGATCTGTGCTTCCCTGAGCCAGGCCATTCCAGATGCATTTGGGGAAGATACTTCTTATAAGCTCTGGCCAAGTGTCCAGGCAGCTTCAGAAGTGACCACAGGCCAGCTGTGTGGGCCCAGTCAGAGTAGTGGAAAACTTCCAAACATCCACTCACTCACTAAAATCGGTATTAGTTTGCTCAGGGTTGTATAACAAAGTACCACAAACCGGGTGGCTTAGACAACAGGAATTTATTGTCTCAGTTCTAGAGGCCAAAAGTCCCAGATCAAGGTGACAGTACAGCTGGCTCCTTCTAGGTCTGTGAGGGAGAATCTATTCTTGCCTCTCTCCTAGCTTCTCATGGTTTGCTGGCAATCTGGTATTCCTTGGCTTATAGAAGCATCACCCTGATCTCTGCCTTCATTTATTCAGTCATTCATTAACTCACTTCCTCATGGTCACCAATGTTCTCTCTGGCCCTTACTCTGAGCCTCTGTAGACCTAGGCTCCTGATTCTCACACAGTAATGTTCTAACCCCAGAGAGACTAATGGTTGAATACCTTTGATCCTCACCCCTACCGTCCTCAGCACTATAGCTCTGACAATCCCCATGGACTGATAGCAAAGAAAGGAACAGCTACTCCCCCAGCACCCTCGTGGTACTCCCTGGGCTGCTCCCAGCAGCTGCGTGCACAACCCAGTCCTGTGAGGTGGGATGGGAAGACACACACAGATACACACACACAGCCCTACAGCAAGGGGCCTGTGAAATGTGTGCACACACAGTTTCTGGAGAAAGAAGTAGAGCTCTCAAGTCACGATGGGACGGGAGCACTGCACCTGGGGGTTCCCTTCAGTCAAATGGAGGTTGAACTAGGCTGTCCCTTCTATAGCTCTAGCTTCCTCCCAGACTGGGATTACAGGATTCTGAGACACCAAGGACTCGCCCATTGGGAAGTGTAGGCTTCTGGAGCCATTATGGAGGGCTTTCTGGACTGGCCTTGGATATGGGAAGAGGAGGAAAAGCAGGATTTCCAGCAGGCGAAACAGCATGAACAAAGGCTTGGAGGCAGGCAGGGAGTAAAGTCTGGAGGGAGCCGAGTCAAGGAGCTCCCACAGGCTCAAGAGAGCCCATCTCTCCTTTCTGGCACCTGCCACACCAGCTCCGTGCAGGGCAGAGCCCAGAGATGGCTAGAGCTAGAGCCTGCCCCGCCTGAGCTCGACTCCCGAACTCAGCTGTCCACTCGCCATTTCCACTCGTGTCTAATGTCAGGCCCTTCCTAGCCATCCACACCTGGATCATCACTCATCCCTGCTGCCTTCATTTCCTCCATCTCAGGCCACATCAGCTCTGCCCTGCCAGCTGCTCAGGCTAATACTCAGAAATCCCTCCCTTTCTTACCCCCACATCCAATCTGCCAGCAAATCCACCTCCCAACCATGCTCAGAATCCACCCACTTCTCACCATCTCCACTGCCACCATCCTGTTCTGTGCCACCATCATCGCTTACCTGGATTTTTGCAGTGACATCCTCACTAGTCCCCTGCTTCTGCCCTCACCTCCCTAGTCTGTTCCTTTCACAGCAGCCAGAGGGATCTGTTAAGTATACGCCCCCCCCTTCCAGATATGCCTAAGTCATTGGGGTAAACTAATGCTCCCAGAAGAAAACCAGAGACCAGCCCCAGCATGATCAGCAAAGGCTGTGCCCATGACCAGTGCAGGGAGGACAGGAGGGTTGAGGCCTGAAGACAAGCCTCAAGCAGTGAGGAAAAACGCTGAGACCTACCCTGGCTGAGGCCCCTGAAACCACCCTGAACCCCCGACACCACCCTCTGGAGGACACATCCTCACCAGGGCTTTGCCAGCCTATGTAGGCAAGACATGTGTTGGACCTGTGCAAACCTGCCCATGGGGCATGCATGAAGACACACACATGCACCTGTGTTCTTCACACCAATGTGTGTGTCTGTATGTGTCCATGCACATATGACCAGAGCTGGGATCCAGCTGCATGGGGGCCCTTCGGGACATTCCTCAGCCAATGCCTGCTCCGACCAAAAGGAATGTCCATGTGGTTCAGGTGGTGGAGTGTTTTGCACACTGCTCAGCACATGTAGAAGTCCTCCCCTCTATGTATCCACAGCCTGACCTCGGACAAGGACCTAATGCCCAACCCCAGGCCAGCCAAGCCCTCGGCCCCTTCCTTGGTGCTCGGCCCATCGCCAGGGGCCTCACCCAGCTGGAGGGCTGCACCCAAGGCCTCAGACCTGCTGGGGACCAAGGGCCCAGGGGCAACCTTCCAGGGCAGGGACCTCCGAGGCGGGGCCCATGCCTCCTCCTCCTTGAACTCCATGCCACCATCACAGCTGCAGGTGAGGCCCAGGGCCCAGGATGGGGCAAGCAGGGTGGGGTACCTTGGCCTACAGGTGCCGACCTTTACTGTGGCACCGGGCGGGGGGCCCAGCTGGGGCACAGGAAGTGGTTTTCTGGGTCCCAGGCAAGTCTGTGACTTATGCAGATATCACAGAGCCAAGAAAGTCCCCACTTAGCAGGTCTCGGAGATTCAAGGCTCTCCTCGACCTCCCAATCCATCTCAGGAGAGAAGACCCTATCATAGCCCCATAGGCACGGCCATGTGTCTCCATCTCCACGTGACAGAGAGGCCTGGGGCCTAAGGAGGTGCAATGACAAGGTTGAGGCCAGCTCTGCCACTTACTAGGTGTTTGATCCTCAGAGAGTCGCTCCATCTCCCTGAGTCTAAGTTTCTACATATGTATAAAGCAGATGGTCATAGTTCTTGCCACGTGAGCTTGTGGCGAGGAGTATATAAATTAGGCATGTGGAACAGTGAGAATGAGGATGGCCTCTAACCCCCCAGCCTTCTCCCCCCAGCTTCCCACAGTGCCCCTCGTCATGGTGGCACCTTCAGGAGCACGGCTGGGTCCCTCTCCCCACTTGCAGGCACTTCTCCAGGACAGGCCACACTTCATGCACCAGGTACCAACCCTAACTGGGCAGCGAGGAGGGAGCAGATGGGGAAACTGGGGAGAGGGCCAGGCAGAACCACAACTCACATGTGCCCCCCAGCTCTCAACAGTGGATGCCCATGCCCGGACCCCCGTGCTACAGGTGCGCCCACTGGACAGCCCAGCTATGATCAGCCTCCCGCCAGCCACCGCTGCCACTGGGGTCTTCTCCCTCAAGGCCCGGCCCGGCATGCCACCTGGTAACACCATACCCTGAAGCTCCACAGAACCCCAGAGCCCCCAAGTCCTTGAACATGAGCAGTGTAGGCTTCTGCATTGGGGCCCTCAGGTCAGAGGTGTCAGGTTTTATCATCTTGGAAACTCCAACCTCCAAAAAATGTCAGGCTCAGAACCTGAAAGATGCAGAATGTCAAAATCACAGAACCGCAGATCTTTGCAAAGGGAGCCAAAATGTCAGCATTTGTGAATGGCAGTGTTTGAGCTGTTCTACCAGAAGCCATGGATGTTAGGGACACCAGAGATCCCTGGGAGGCAGGGCCTGCGAGGCTCAGGAGGGTGGGCAGCTCAAAACAGGAGGCCTTGCAGGCCACTTCAGAGTTCAGCCTGTAGTCCCCTGAGGTGTCCTGTGCTCACCCGCAGGGATCAACGTGGCCAGCCTGGAGTGGGTGGCCAGGGAACCAGCGCTACTCTGCACCTTCCCAAGCCCCAGCGCACCCAGGAAAGACAGGTCAGTGGGCAGGGCTCGGAAGGCCCCTCGTCCTGCCATTCCTTCCCCTGACACCCCCTCTGTCCCCGCAGCACCCTTTCGACCATGGCCCAAGGCTCCTACTCACTGCTGGCAAATGGCATCTGCAAGTGGCCCGGATGTGAAAAGGTCTTTGAAGAGCCAGAGGACTTTCTCAAGTGAGTGGCACAGGCCCATTCTAGACCAGGGGGTGTCCCCAGTTTGCGGGAGGAGGTCTGGGGCGCAGGTCTCAGCTCAGGCCTCATCTTGACAGGTAGTAAGATGAATGAGGCAAAAGCTAAGACTGCGGATTCCTGGCTGTATGACCGTGGGCAACTTACTAGCTTCTCTGTGCCTCAGTTTGGTCATCTGTATATGGGGCATAATAGTGTGTGCTATTATTTACCTCCATTTTACAGACAAGGAAACTGAGGCCAAAGAGGTTAAGTGTCTTGATCAAGACCACCCTCTTCCTAAGTGACAGTGCTGCAATTTGAACCCAGGGATCCAGGCTCCGGAATCCACACTCCTAACTGCTTTGCCCTGCTACCCCTCATGCCAACACCCCAGCTTGACTTTTTTTGATTCTCAAAATTCCAGCATCTCCCAAAGGCTGTTGCTGCCTCCCCATATCATCTATCATCTATCTATCATCTATTTATCTATCTCTTTACCTATCTATCTATCATCTATCTCTATCATCATCATCTATCATCATCATCATTCATCTCTATCATCTATCTATCATCTATCTCTATCATCATCATTCATCTCTATCATTTATCATCTATCTGTCATCTGTCATCTATCTATCATTTATCTATCTCTCTCTCTCTCACACACACACACACACACACACACACACACACACACACACACACACTTTCTCCAACCCTACCCAGCTATCAGTGGCTATTCAGTGCATCCTTCTTCACTACCAGTCCCTCCCCCTACCTGGAGTGCCTTTTCTTTCTTTTTTTTTTTTTTGACAGAGAGAGAGAGAGATACAGAGACAGAGAGAGAACTGAACTGGAGGCACTCCCCAGTTCAGCACATGGGTCCACAAGGGCCGGGGCCAGGACTCGATCCCTGGTCCCTGGCGCTGCAAAGTGAGTGCTTAACCCACTGAGCCATCCCGGCTTCCCTTGGAGTGCCTTTCCTGCTCTCACCTACCTGACTGCTTCCACCTCACCAACTTTCCAGAATCATCTCCAACACCCTGGCTCAAGTAGTGGCTCAGGCCTGGCACACAGTAGATGCCAAGTAGCATGTGTTAAAGGAATGACCGGTGTGAGAGAGACACTGAGGCTCTGAGAAGAGACCTCCCAGAGGGTCTAAGCACCCCCTACCTCAATACATTGAGCCAGAAGGCCAGACCTACCCTGCTCACCTGCATGGAATCTTCCCCCTCCCCAGGCACTGCCAGGCGGACCATCTCCTGGATGAGAAGGGCAGGGCGCAGTGTCTCCTCCAGAGAGAGGTGGTGCAGTCTCTGGAGCAGCAGGTGATGTGGGGCGGGGGGTGTGGTGGTGAGATAGTGGGCAAAACTTCTGCCCACCCTATGCCAGGAGCAAAGCTTAGCCAGGACGGGGGCTGGCATAAAGAAATGGGGATGGGCACTCCCAGGGAAGACCATAGTTTGGGCAATGATGGGGTGGGGAAAGGCCTGTTTGAGGCCTCACTTTGTGCCTGTCCTCGCAGCTGGTGCTGGAAAAGGAGAAACTGGGTGCTATGCAGGCCCACCTGGCCGGGAAGATGGCCCTGACCAAGACTCCATCTGTGGTGAGCTACCCCAGGCCTGACAGCAGCACAGACTGCTGGGAGCAGGGGAGGGACCCTGCACAGTGCAGCGGGCCTGTCCTCTCACCCAAGCCCTGAGATCTCTGGGCCCTGTCACCAGCTCCAGACATGCCCAGACAAGAGACTCTGTCCCCCTCCCCCAACAAACCCTCTGGCCCTAAGCTCTGAAAACTTTTTTCAGAGCAACAGCAAACAGCTAGACACTTACTGAACCCCGACCACATACCACCGTCAGGACTGGTTATACAACTTGCCAGGCCCAGGGCAAAATGAAAATGCAGAGCTCTCATTTCAAGATGACCTCCACAGAGCATTAAAGAAAGTGCAGGGCCCTGCGCAGCTGTATAGGTGACACACCCATGAGGCAGGCCTTGGGTGCCAGGCACTGCTTCTGAGCACTTCACTGGTGCGAACTTAGTCCTCACGATGTCACTGTAAGGTAGGCAGCCCTAACCCACAGATGAGGAAAATTGTGGCCCAGGAGGCTTTAATTCCCGAGATCACAGTGAGGTGGTACAGGAGCCCGACTCCACCCCAGCTCATAGCTGCAGCATCGGCGCGCTACACAAACTAGTGTCCATACCACACTCCGAAAAATATGGCTTATCTTGCTTTGTGGGAGTCCACAGCAGACTGGAGCTGAAAACAGGGTGCCCTTGCTTTAAAAAGCTATATACATATCCTTATTTAAAGTGGAAAGTTTCAGCCTCTGTGTCACCAGCCTCTCCCTCCTCCCCCAGGTGTCATCTGACAAGGGCTCCTGCTGCATCGTAGCCTCTGGCACCCCAGGCACCACCATCCCAGCCTGGTCTGGCCCCCAGGAGGGCCCTGATGGCTTGTTTGCTGTTCGAAGGCACCTCTGGGGCAGCCATGGACACAGCACATTCCCAGGTAAGGATGCTCTGTGCCCTCCATAGTGCCCCTTGAGCCCCTGATCCCCAGATTAGCATGGACAGGGGGGGTGGAAAAGAGCTCCACACCTCACCACTGCCACCCGGCCTTTGGGAAAACACATCTGCTTGCAAAAGCTTCCTCTCGGGGTTTCAGTGGCCTACAAGCCCCCATTATGGTCTCAGATGTCTAGCCCTGTCTCCCCCTGGGGATTGGGGTTTCAGCTATTCCATTTGGTCACCAGAAGGGAGGGAACTAGCTACGTAATTCCCAGAGACCCTTCCTCTCCCACCAAGAGAAAGTGGGGTGATTCACCTGAGCTCACCAATCCCCTACTACCTAAAAGGTTTGGGCTGTGGGCTTATCAGGGATCAAGGTTCTTGAGTGTCATCCTTGCTCTTCCACTTAACCAGTTACATCCCTTGAGTGTACAAATCACTTCTCTTCTTTTAAACCTCAGGGAAAATAAGCCCTATCTTAGTGGGAGTAGTTCAAAGAGTAAATGTTGCTAGTTATGTCAAGTGTTCAGCAAACAGTAACTGTTACCATGGAAAGAGTGCAGGGAGGGAGGAGTGAGTTCCAAATGGGGCCTGACTCTTCTCCCTTGGACAGAGTTCTTCCACAACATGGACTACTTCAAGTTCCACAACATGCGGCCTCCTTTCACCTATGCCACCCTCATCCGCTGGGTAAGCTGGGCAGCTCAGGTCAAAGAGGAATAAGAAGGGGTGGGGACCTGCCTCCCAAACATCCAGCCTCCCTCTTAGCATCCCCAGGGCAGGCTCCTGCCTGAAGAAACCCATGCCTCAGTTGTGATCCCCCAGGTGGCTTCACCCCAGACCTGTCCCCACACCCAAACCTAAACCCCATACCTAACCCCCTTCCAGACTTATAAAATCACCGAAACTAACTTGATCTCTGCCCCTTGCCCTAAACCTTCCCCAGGTATTATCCTAACTCCCTCCGCAGCACCAACATACCCCAGTATATAAACATGTCCCCCATCTGGGCCCCTTCCTTATAACACCTATCTGACCCTTAACCTCAACCCAGCCCAACCCCTTCCTCTGAATCTCCTTAATGCCTTCCCAGACCCTTCACAAGAGCCCACCCAAACCTTCATTATAGGCCCACACCTAACAGCAAACATGAACCTTAACCTAACCCCATACACAATGCCCCAGTTCCCTGCTTGGCCCCATCCGGACCCAGAACCCCACTGCAGCTGTAATCACTGGCCCTTGACTTAATCCTTTTCCTAAATCCAAACAGATCAAATTCCCTGACCCTTAGCCTTGCTTCACACCTAATCCCAGCCCTGCCTCTTAACAAGTATACATAACTAACCTCAGCTGCACAACTAACCTCATGCTTGACTCTGAACCTAACCACATTCCTGGCCCATAAAATAACTAACTAGGCCGACCTCTGACTCCTGACCTAATGCCACACATCATCCTGCCCCACGTCCCTCAAATCTCCAGTCAATCCCCAGCCTGAGCCTTAACCAACCCCTTCCCTGACCTTTAGCACTACCTAAACCTTTACCCCTTCCAAATCCTTAATTTGAACCCCTCTTGGCCTTTAACCTTTACAAACCCTGAAACCTCACCCCTACAGAACAGCCCCACTCCAACTCCATCCAGACCTTTAACCTAACTCCAGACCTAACCCTGAACTGAACCCCACCCCAACCTCAGCCCTGATCCTTTACCTAACCCCACCCGAACCCACCCTCACTCCACTTCCACCCTTGTCTCTGATCCATCACCTCACACCGTCTCCCTCCCTCCCTCTCCCAGCCCCCACAATGCCGCCCCATGTCAGATGGTCCAGGATGGGCCACTGCCCCTCTCAGCCCAGCTTTGGGGGAGCAGCTCCCCTGACCCCTACACCCCCTAACTTCCAGGCCATCCTGGAGGCTCCTGAGAAGCAGCGGACACTCAACGAGATCTACCATTGGTTCACACGCATGTTTGCCTTCTTTAGAAACCACCCTGCCACCTGGAAGGTGAGTGCTTCTGGAGGTGGCAGTGGATGGGGCGACGTCAAATGCTACTGTAGTGTTGGGCCAAGCTGGGTGGGCCCCAGGATAGGCTTGCAAACATGATGGGAAAGGGCAGGATGTTAGGGTTAGGTGGGGACAGCTGACCTCAGGGACTGGCTACCCACCCACACCCCTCACCCTGGCCTGGCGGGCTGCTCTTCCTTCCACAGAATGCCATCCGCCACAACCTGAGCCTGCACAAGTGCTTTGTGCGGGTGGAGAGCGAGAAGGGGGCTGTGTGGACCGTGGATGAGTTCGAGTTCCGCAAGAAGAGGAGCCAGAGGCCCAGCAGGTGTTCCAACCCTATGCAGGGCCCCTGACCTCAAAACCAAGCAAAGGAAGAAGAAAGGACGGGGGCCAAAATGCAGGGCAGAAGTGGCCGGGGTAGGGGTGTCAAGCCCTGAACCTGCCTGCAGGGACCAAGAAGTGAGGTGTGCACTGTCCTGCCTGCCAAGGACCCTGCTCCCCAGCTGACCACCCCCCTGGATCATATACTCTGTACCGAGGCTGCTTATAGGGTCCCCAGCCCTGTACCCCTGCCCGAGCTCCCTGCGATGCTCTCCAGGCAAACTGAGCTTTCCTCATCAACCACACACACAGCCTACATCAGTCACTCACAACCTCATGCTAGAAAAGACACACAGGTGGTCATGATCCTGTACCTTGGACTCCATACAGACCCCCAAATATAAAGAGCTGGTCTCACTACACTCAGACAACCTCAAATCTGCACAGCCACACAGACAATCACACCTGAGTAGCCCCTGTCAACCCATATACCCTAAAGCACACACCCACAACCAGCCTCCCTGCCCCCAGGTATAGTGTCCTATGTGCTGTGCCCAAGCATCCCCACAGAAGCAGCCTGAATGCCTTCAGGGTCTCAGGTCCCAATAAGCCACACAGACACGTTCCAGTCACCCATGGTCTCATACAACTCCTGTCACATGCTTGGTCACACAGCCCCATTAGAAGTCACCTACGCACATCCACACCATGTCCCAGTGGGTCTCCTGAGTCCCACACAGACACACACAACCACACACACTGGCTCACCAAAACGTACCCCATCTCACCTGCCACCTACCCCCGGCCCCACCCTGAGCCCTGTACCCCCTTCCATGCCTCCAATGCCTCAGCTTAAATTGCAGACAGAGTCTCTCATTTATTTGGGATCCAAGGCCCAACCCCCAGTGCCCTCCCCAACAAACTTCAGCCAAGTTCCCACACTCTAGACAATCACCCCTATAAGGGTGGGGGTCACATGGGCAGGGTTCGCCACAGCACAAGAGACTGCACAGCAAATATAGGGAATGGCTAGAGCAAGTGTTTGATCATAGTCTCCAACATCCACCCCAAGTCCCTGCAGAAGCCCCAGGTGGGGGAGACCTCTGCTGGGGGCCCGTCAGGCCTCACGGACCCGCCCCAGGAGGCCAGCGTTCTCCTGACGAAGGGCCCGGTAGTCCTCGCGAATCTTCTCCAGGTTGCTGAGGGTCTTCTTGCCCATCTCCGTCTCGATCTAGGCAAGGAGAATCACATCCCTTCAGCACACAGGGCCCCTTTCCCACCTCCTGCTTGTGCTCCCGCCTGGTACACCCACTCAGGGCCCTTCCAGGGCTCCTCCCACCCCTACCCCCACCCCCACCGAACAACTGCCCGCTCTGTCCCACTGCCAGGCCTTTGCACGAGTCGTCGCTGCACCTAAAGCCTCACTTGCTACGTGGCAGGATTACCCACCATACACTCAAGCTGAAGTTTCTGCTAGTGGCCCCAGGAAGCTGGTGTGCAGCCCCTCATTGCAGAAGCCAGAGCTCAGAGTAGACCGCTGGCCTGTCCCAGGTCATATGCATGACTAAAGGGCAGGGCAGACGCCCCAGCCATGAGCTGCATCTGGTCCCATAGCCTGACGTGGCACAGACTGAGGGGCTGTCCTCTGGCCTGCCTTGGTTTCCCCTCCCACCCTTAGGCCTCACCTGCTCCTCGAGGTCTCGAACCTCCCGCATGATAGTGCCTGTGTCCTCGATGGTCTGGATGAGCTGGCTGCAGTTCTGAGGACAGCAGGAGCAGAAGGCTCACAGCCCAACCCGGCCCCTCCCCAGCCAGCCCTCCAGGCATGCTTCTCCCCTCACCTCATGCAGGGCTGCTAGATACTTGTAGGCCTTCCGCACAGCATCATCCTTCTTGGCATCCTGACCAGGCAGAAAGGACCTCAAAGGCATCGGTGGGCTGCCCCCGTCCCACCTGCCTCCACACCACCTCCAGGACCCCAGAAGGCCACCCTCTCCCACCCCCATGACTTCATCCTCCCCAGAGCAAAGCCAGGCCTGAGCATTAGTGTAATGACAGGCCCAGGCCCATAGGCAGCCCGGCCCCACACCTTGAACACAAGCTCATCAGTCACCGCAAACGTGCGCTCCAGCTTCCCAGACAGAGAGTTGATTTCCTTCTGAAGCTCCTTCGTGTCAGACAAGATCTGGCAGAGACCAGGGTAGCCATGAGCCCACGTCTGGGGTGGGGCAGCCAGCCAGCTGAGGGCACTCATGTGCCTGCACTCACAGTCCGACAGGGCCTGTGTCCCTGTGTCAGGGGTGGCTGGAGTGGAGCCCTGCCTATCAGGAGGTATGAGGCCCCTGTGTGGCCATGCTACACACATCTGCCCTTTGGGCGTGTCTGCCCGTATGACCCACCCCCCATGGCCCGGGCAGCACACCTTAGTGATCTCTTCTTTCTGCTTCCGGATGTTGCCCACAATCTCCAAGATGCGCTGGGTATAGGCCAGCCGGGATACGTCTCTGGGCAGGGTCTCCAGCTCAGACACCTAGGCAGGGACACAGCAGACACGTCCCCAGGACCCACACCCCCCACCAACTTGGAGCTACCCCAGGCCCTGGCACGGCCCTTACCAGCTGCTTATAGAGCTCCTCTTTCCTGCGAGCGTCCTCAGCAGCTGCTCGAACACTTTGGTGCAGCTCCTGGATCTCTGCCAGCCGTCGAGAAGATTCCAGCTGCCAGGACCCCCATGGGTAGAGGGCAGTGAGCAGAGCACAAGGATGGCCTCCTAGGGAGGGACCAAACTCACCCCCTCCATGGCCAACGACCCTACCGCCTACCTCTCTGCAGTCCCGGAGCTTTCGGAGGTGGCGGTATTCAGCAAAGAGTGGGACCCGGTGCTTTTCCCACTGGCCTGCCAAGTGGATAACCCGCTGGGCACTACTCTCTACCACGAGCTGCGGGTGGTGGTAGAAGGGTACAGACATCACACAGGCTGGGCCTTTCCACCGCTGAGCCTCCCAGCCCAGCGCCAGCCCCAGCCGCACCTGCAGCTTGGCAAGGTTGGCAGCCCCATCCGGCAGCAGCTCCACCGCCCGGCTCTTCAGGCGCAGGGCCTGCTCCCGCTCCGCCGTGCTGACCTCACTCTGCCGACACTCGGTCTCCACCTGCACCCCAGGAACCCCACTCCCAGTCAGTGGGGGAGCTCGGCCATACACCACAGCCCCCGAACCCCCATTGAGCCTGAACAGCCCTGGCCTAGCCCCAGCCCCCACAGATGATGACATACCTCTGTAGCCCTTATCTGCCTCTTGACCCCCTCATAATAATGACAGAGATCTACAAGCAGCGACGAGCACCCACAAGCCCGTGACCCCTCTACCTCCACACTGAGCCCCAGAATTCCTGACAAGCCCCACAAACTCCTACCTGTAGAGGCTGATCAGACCTCACAGATGCCCAAGGACACTCACATACGTCCTGATTCTGACACCCACAAGGCGGGGCTCATGCCCATGGGCACCTCTTACCCCTCCAGGTCCACCAAGCCCCCCAACCCTACAGCCCCTCCACACCCCTACTGCGTCTCCTGAACCCTCAAGAGCAACACCCCACACACACACCCAAAGGCCCCTATGGATCCTTCTGACATCCGCAGACATCCACAGGGTAGCTCTTTGCCCCCTCAAGTGTCCCTGAGCCCTGTTGGCCTGACTCGTTCTGTGAGTCCAGGCAGGGGCCCCTCCCCCAGCCCCACCTGCACGAGGCCAACTCCCAGCGTCTTCATGTTGGCTTCAACCTCCTCAATGTCGTGGTTCACGCCCTCCAGCTGCTCCTGAAGTGCCTCCAGCTCCTGCTCCCGTGCTGCCATTGTGTCCTGGGAGAAACAAGCCAGTCAAGGTGGGGGCATCGGGCCCAGGAGACAGGCAAGGGCCCAAGACACCCCCTTCACCTGTTCAGGCCGACGGGAGGTGGCCAGCACGTCTGACACCTGGGCTGCTTGGGCCTCGGGTTCCTGGGGGAGTGAGAAGGGAGCATCCTGGCTGTGAGGGGAGGCCTTGCCCCTCCCAGCCCAGCCTCACCCCTCCAGCACCCTCCCAGCACCACACCCATGCCCACTCAACTGACAGACTGTGACTGTACGAGGGTCAAGGCATTCTCTGTAACCTCAGACTAGAGTGTCTGGCTCATGAAGAAATCTCCCTGACCCTGACACAGCTCCTGCTCACCTGCCCCATCTCTGATGCCCCAAGTGCCCAAGAGAAGGGAAGGATGAGGACCCCTCTATGTGACCATCCAAGAAGAGAAGACATGCCCAGAGGAAGCCTTTTGGGGAAGGCTGGAGTCTGCACAAAGGGCACCCCTCCACCCTTTCTGCACTGACGTCCTTGAGAAGCCAGTGGACCTCTTCTGGGCACCCACCCCAAATGGGGAGAAGCCACACCTGGTGGGAACACAGGCACCTGTGTGGCTAAAATGCAGGGTTTGTACATAAAGCAACCCTCCAGGTAAGCCTCAGCCCCATCAGCATGGCCCATGTCTACTCAGGCCCACCTACCAGATGGAAGGTGAACTTCTCTGAATGAGTAAAGCGGGAGCCTTTGGGAGTACCAGTCCTGGCCCCAGCACCCCAAGCCTGCAGCAGCTCCCCCAGGTCTCTGGTTTGGGATAGGGGGCCCAGTAGGCCCCAGGTCTGACGCAGATGCTCAGCAAGGTGCTTCTGCAGCCGCTGCCGCTGAGCCTGGATATCCTCCTGAAAACAGAGGGTGGGGCAAATGGGAGCATGTAGAGGCCTACCGGGCACACAAGGCTCTGTCTCCTCCAAGGAGCCACCTGACAAAGTGTTACAGACAAGTCACACCCACCCTCCAGACTCTGCCCCCAAGGGGGTCCGAGACCCACTCTCCTGACCCAGCAGTCTGGGAGCTCCCCAAGGATGGGGTCTCCTCTTCCTCACAGCCACACTTCTCCCCCACCTACTCACTCCTCACACTGGAAGAGAATGTGGAAAGGCAGAGAACTAAGCCTGCATCCCCCCAAATCAGAGAGTGACACAAAAAGGATATGTGGGGACAGAGCAGGGACAGAGTCAGAGGTGCTGGGCAAAGAAGGGGGTGGAACCAGGGAGTGGAACTAAGAGAGGAAGGGAGGAGGGGGGGGAGAGAGAGAGAGAGAGAGAGAGAGAGAGAGAGTTTTGAGACAACTAAGGAAATCTGATTATAAACAGTATTAAGAGATCACTTAATTTTGTTAGGTGCAAAAATGCCCTCAGGATGCTGGGATAAGCTCAGCAGGTTGAGCGTTTGCCTTGCAACTTAGAGGTCCGGGGATCAATTCCTGGCCCCAGCCTGTGCAGGCCCACATACTGAACTGCGGCACAACTGGTAACTGCGGGGATGGCTTGGTGGCAAAGGTTCTCACCTCCCATGTAGGAGGCCCCCAGTCCAGTTCCCACCCTGTGTGGCCCACATCCACTTGTGTGGCATGAAACTAATGTCACAACTAATCATATACAACTATGGAGACTGCTCCGGGCCCTCCCCCTTCTCTCTCTCTCTCTCTCTCTCTCTCTCTCTCTCTCTCTCTCTCTCTCTCTCTCTCTCTCTCTCTCTCACTTTCCCTCAAACAATAACATAAATCTTTTTTTTAAGTGAATGCCCTGAGTTAAGAAACATATACTTAAGTAGCTGGAGTTGAAATGACATGATGTCTGTGATTTGCTTTAAAATAATACAGAAAAAAAAATGTTGGATGAGAACAGATGAAGAAAAATTGGTAAAAGGCTTATAGTTGAAGGTGGGTGACAGATACACATGATTCTTTCGAACATTCTCTCTACTTCTATGTTTGAAAATTTCTGTAAGTTAAAAAAGAGAAATGGAGATAAAGACAGAACACATGCAGGGGGGCAGGGGGGACAGAAAGAGACAATTGCAGAGGTGGACAGAAGGGACAGGGGACAGATACAGAGGTAGACAGAGTAAGAGAGACAGCACAGAAATGAGGACACAGAGGGGCAAGAAAGAGGGGCAGCAAAACCACAGAAGGAGAAAGATAGTGACCAGAAGAGACAGTGCAGAGATCTTGAGACAAAAGAAATGCACATCGCTGACAATGACAGTCAGACAAAAGGCGAGAGCCTCAGCGGTGGGAAGACAGTAGAAACAGGGCGGATAGAAGCAGATCCTGACTGCTCCGGTTGCTAGGAACCTCATGCGCATTCTCAGTCGGATGTAAAGCACTATCACCATCCGTGTCTTAGAACAGGAATGTGTGGACACTGACTTAGCTGAGGTCCAGAGCCTTTCTGACTTCAACATTCTTGCAGATGGGGAGTCAGATAGGTGCACACAGAGGGAGACAATGGAAGAGAGGGACAAAGTGGGGAAAGAAGAGGGGCAGAGGACCAACAGGAGAAAAAAATGGCAGCAGCAGTGAGCAGGTTCCTCAGCAGCAGGGAGCAAGCATCGGGCAGTACCTGGGTGGGGAGGCGGGATGCCCGGTGGGCCCAGTCCTTGTCCTTGGAGCGGCCCTGGCCCGTGTGCTGGCACAGCTGGGTGGCATGGTTTTCCAGGAGTGAGGCCGCCCTCCCAGCAGGCTGGGACACCTGGGTGGGAGCAGGTAGTAACAGAGGACTTGCCTGGAACTCGCGGGGCTCTGGAAGCAAGAACAGAGTCAGCCAGCCCTCCCGCCTCGCCACGCAGTAGGACCAACCTCTCCCCTTCTCCCCAGCGTGGCCCCACAGCCCCACACTCACCGCCTCTGGAACTCAACTCGGGCATGGCCAGCCTGCTAGCACGGAAAGGCATCTGGGGGGCCGAGCCCTGGCGGGAGAGCAAAATCAGAGCCTCTAGGATGAACCGTGATGGGGGGCACTGGGGGAGGGCCGCCAAAACCTGAGCACCCAGATGGGGACGAAGAAGGCAAGATCAACATGAGCTGGGAGGACCCACCTGGAAGTGCTGCAGCTTGGGAGTGCGGAGGAGAGGTGGGACCCAGGGCAGGGCCAGCTGGTCCCGGATTTGGCTCCCAATGGCCCGGAGAAGGACAGCTGAATCACCTATGAGGGGCGGGAAGGGAACGGCAATCAAGTGGCAATACCACAACTCCCAAAATACATACCATGAGAAAAGAGCCTTCATTCCCTGACCCCTCTACCCAAAGTATTAATACAATCTACCTATCACACTCACACTCAGTCATTCAAGAAACACTGAGCACCTACTATGTACCAGTCACTACTGTGGACTCACAGGACATCTCAGTGAGAAAACTGATAAAGGTCCTGCTCTCCTGGGCCAGTAGACCAGTAGAGGAGATCATGACTAAGGTCAAGAGGACAACACAGAAAACTGTCAGCTGGGGATCAGCGAAGGAGCAGAAGAGCTGTTGAGAGGAGGATGTCACTTTCAACAAGGCAGCCGGAGGAAGGCCTGCCTCCCTGAGGTGACACAGAATCAGAAACCAAGAGGCTAATAATTGAGCAAACACAAAAGCCCTGTGACTAGAGTACACCTGGTGTGGGAGACAGAGGCTACTCCTAGCACCAAGTCACCATCTGGGTCAGCCCAAGCCCCAGGTCCTTGCCCCTGCCCTGTACCCCCTCTCCCAGCCCCAATCCTCCCACCTAGCTCTCCGGAAGACACATACCCCCACCCTCCCTACCTGTCAACCATTTTGCCACCTCCACCTCTTTGGCCCCTGTAATACCCAGGAATGCTACTGTCTCCCCTCACACTTACCATGGCCCAGCACCTCATACCTGCAGGCTGGTCTGCATCCTCAGAGGCATCGGTGGGCAGACGCTCAGCCAAGAAGAGAAGCAGGTCCCGGAGGTCAGGCTCATTGGGGTAGAGGAAGTTCTGATAGCCAAGCTCCAAAGGATAGCCTAGGTCCTGGGGGTGAGGGAGGGGGCCCCTATCAGCCAGCCAGCCCGGCTCCTCCTGCCCTGGTAGCCCTGGGCCTAAACCCCAAATGCCCCCACTCTCTTACCAAGCACTACCCTCTGAACCACCGCCACCCCACCCCACCCCCACGCCTCCTCAAGGCCTCCAGGCCTCTGTGGGAACCACAAAGTGATTCTAGTCAGTGTTATAGAGAGCGAGAAATAAGATTAAAGTTCTGACCTTTCTAACTATGGTTCAAAATCCAGAGACCATAACAGAGAAAAATGGGTATTTCTAGATACATGAAATAAAAATATTAAAGAAAAAACATAATAAGCCAAGTCAGAAGAGTAATGACAATCTAGGAGAAAACTGTTTGGAACTCATAGCACAGACAATGAGAAAACCTACTATATAGTGTCTAAAACTATACAAGCAAAAAGATCAGCAATGCAACCAAAAGGCAAAAGATAGGAACAGTAGACCAACAAAGAAAACAGCCTTTAAACATATGGAAATACATCCAACCTTGCTTACAAGAGAGACATGAATTGAAGGCACACTGAGAGACTTCACACAAGCATCACCTATCAGGGACAACTGACGCTACCACCACCTGGGCTGCGCTGAGAGGGAGATACTATCTCTAGGGCAGTGTTCCCTGCCCCAATCCTGAATCTACTCATGAGAAAACACTCAGAGCAATCCAGACCATGGGGCATTCCAGGAAACAACCAGCCTTCATTCTTCAAAAACATTTGTCACCATAAAAGAAACAAAGAATCAAAGGCAAAGTAGGGCTGTCCAATATTTGTGTTACAATAATCACTGTTACAAGATTAGAGAAGTAACAAGAAATAACGTGTGAACCTTGATTAGACTCTGCAGTTAAAAAAACCAAAACAACTATAAATGACATTTTTGTAATAACTGGAGAAATCTGACGACTACAAGACCTTAGAAACAATGAAATTTCATGGTTATGATCATGGTATTGTGGTGATGCTGAAGAATGACTTTTTGCTTACAAGAGGAACACTCAACGTTTTAGGTATGAAATGTCATGATGTCTGCCACTATCAAATGGTTCAGCAAAAACAAAGTGTATATATGTATTTGTGTATATATGTATACCTACAGGGAGAGAAAAAATGGAGCAAAATGTTACTATATTGAAAGCTAGGAGAAAGGTATACAGGTATTCACTGTTCTATTTTCATTTTTCTTTAAATTTGAAAAACTTTTCAAGGCACAAAGCTAGGGAAGGACAACACTGAGACCATCTCTCATCTATTGAATGGGGGGGGGGGGGGGGAATCCAAAACTCTGACAATACACTCAGTGGGCGAGGCTGTGGGGAAACAGGCACTCTCTTACACTCTGCTGGTGGGAACGCAAAATTAAACAGCCCCAGTGAGGGCAATTTGGCAAAATCTAACCAAACTACACATCACTTACCCTTCCACCTAGCAATCCTACTTCTAGGAGTTTACCATGAAGATATGCCTCCAACAATTCAAGAACACATACAAACAAGATTATTCACTATAGCATTCTTTGCAAAATACTGGGAACTCCCTAAATGTGCAATCATAGGAGAGTGGTTGAATAAACTATGCTACATACATACAGTGGACTACTAGGCCACTAAAAAAGGGGAAAGAATAATTAAGATCTCTATTGTTTTAGTTTAGTGGTTACCTGGGGGTAAGGAGGGAGTAGGGTGGGGAGTACAGAGAGAGCATCAACTACGTGATGATGGAAAGAGAACTGACTCTGGGTGGTGAGCACATAATGCAATACATAGACAATGTAATGTAGAATTGTACAACTAGAACCTATGTAATTTTTACCAACCAATGTCACCCCAATAAATATAACAATTAAAAAATAAGTACAAAAAAAAAGACCTCTATTGTTTGATATGAAGTTATTTCCAGGATCTACTGCTAGGTAAAATAATAATAATAATAATAATAGTTAAGAAACTAAGTGTATGCTTTCTTTTGTATAAGAAAGGGGGTAAATAAGAATATACATTTCTATTTGCTTATAGCTGCATTTAAACAAACTGGAAAGAACCACAAGAAACTAATCAAAGTAATTCCCTTATAGTAGACATGTGGGGGTACGGGGGTGAATGGTTGGGTGTGTGAGTGAGATGTCTCAAGGTATTGTGCTAATTCTGTCACCCCTTGGTGATCTCTTCTACCCTTTCAGTAGTTAACCACCTTTTAGCTACTGCACAATTTTTTTTAAGATTTATTTTTATTGATTTTTGACAGAGAGAAACAGAGACAGAGAGAGACAGAGAGAAGGGGGAGGGCCCAGAGCAGTCTCCATAGTTGACATTAGTTTTCCATATAGTTTCACTCCACAGGTGGGCACAGGGCTGTGCAGGGCAGGAACTGGGCCAGGAGACTCCCACATAGGTCCCCACAAGAACTGAACTGGGGGGCACACCCCGGTTCAGCATGTGGGTCCACATGGGCCGGGGCTGGGATTCGATCCTCGGTCCTCGGGGCTTCAAAGCGAGTGCTTTACCCGCTGAGCCATCCCAGCTTTCCCAACAATTCTTTTTTTAAAAGATTTATTTTATTGTTTTTGACAGAGACAGAGAGACAGAGAGAAGGGGGAGGGCCCAGAGCAGTCTCCACAGTTGTTTTCCACATGGTTTCATTCCACACAGATGGGCGGGGCTACACAGGGCTGGAACTGGGCAGAGGCTGGGGTGGGGGAGCTCCTGTATGGGAGGCATGCCCCCTTGAACCAGGGGCTGAAGGGACGGGCAAGAACCGAACTGGGGCCTCCCTCATGGGAAGCAAAACATCCCAGTTCAGCATATGGGTCCGCAGGGGCCAGGGGCAGGGCTGGGGATTCAATCCTTGGTGCCCGGGGCTGCAAAGCAAGTGCTTAACCTGCTGAGCCAGTCTGCTGACTGGACCCTGGTTGATAAAATAACCTATTCAAAGCAATATAAATTTTTTAAAAAGACACTCAGGTTTTGGAGTAAAGATCAGAGTTGAAATCCAGCCTATGATATTTACTGGCTATAAGGCCTTGTTTAACACCCACAAGCTCAGTTTCCTAGCTGAAAAATAAGGCTGATAGTTCTTTCTCCACATGGCTGCTTTAAGAGATAAAGGGGCCCATCAGGGTTGTGGATGCAGACTGAGAAAGGCCCAGAAAAAGACTTTTTTTTTTTTCTTTTTTTTTGCCAGAGTTGCTGTTGGTCTGGATCTGCACGAACTCTAAAATCAGACTTTCCTAGATTCATATCTAAGTTTTGCCTCTTACCAACTGTGTGACCTTAGGCAAATCACTTAACCACTCTGTGCTTCACTTTCCTCATGTGGAAAAAAGGGACCCAACAGTACCTATCTCAGAAAGTTGGCGTGAGAATTAAATGAGTTAACACCATGTTACCACAGTGCCTGGCACAGCATACACACTTAGAAAACTTTATTATATGCATATGTGTGTACTGGGTCATGGCAGAAGATATATTTATTTCAGAGAGTCACGGTCAAAAAAGTGTGAAAACCACCGTGTTTTAAGCTACTTTACTTTGGGTTTTTTTTCTGACACCTGCAATCAAAGAGTTGTGACTAATACAGAAACTCATTCCAGGAGTAGAGTGTGTGAAGTGACAGACACCAAAATATGGAGGTGGCTGAGTGGCAGAAAGTGATGGCAGGAGTAGTGGTGGCACATGAAGAAACAGACACCAGAAGGCGGCAGTGCTGAACAGAGGTGGTCGCTAGGGGCAGCACACCACTGGGCCAAGAGATGAACTGAGGCTCTGGGGCCAGACAATTGCACACACTGCTTGATCACTAAAAAGCCACATTCTCGGTCCGTCACTAAATTTAGTATGAGCAAAAGTGGGTCACCACCCAATCCAGTGGGAGATAGCACTGCGAGAAGAGAGGAACAGAGAACTGGGGAAGTCTGACCCTGGCCCCTCAACGCCTTCCACTATGCACTCTGCCCTGCCAAACAGAGGACTTAACTTCCCCTTTTAAGTGCCATCTTCGAGAATACATCCCTCAACCAGGGGACAGTCTGCCTGCCTCTTAAGGACACTCAGAGCCCCAGCCAGCAGGACCTGAGAACGCCTGACAGCTAGGTGAACTTGAGAGCTAAGGGATGGGCAGAACACGGAAGACTACTGCTAAATGACAGATACTGCACAAGCAAGGTCCACATTCAAAACCTGAGCCCCCTGTCCCGTGGGTCTAAGTGGACAGGTTCACTGTAGTTACGCTATTGTCCCTCTCCCATTATATACTGGGTATGTTGGACGTATTTACATTCATTATGTAGCCACAGGTTGCTAGAATGTAAGCAGCCTGATTGGCCCTACTCAATAATAGTAATACTACTTACACAAAGATTATTGTGTCCAGCTTTTCATATATTAACTCACTTTTAATCCTCATAGCAACCCTATGTGGTAGGTACAATTCTTATACCCACTTTATACATTAAGCATGGACCCACAGAAAGTTAAGAGACTGGCCCAGAGTCACAGAGCTAGTGAGCCAGGAGAAATAGCATTACTGGGAACCCCGGGTTAGTAACTGGACACAGGTCTGTACTGGGGAGGCATGAGTGCTTCATCAGAAGACACATGGTCTCTATAGATACAGCTTGGGAATTATTCTCATGAGAGGCAGGATGTGTCATAGGGCAGAGTGCAGTGTTAGTGCAAAAGTGCAGAGACACTGTTTTAGTTAGCCAGCATCTTCCCTTGGGTAATCATCCCTACTAACTCCACAGGATCCTAAAGGAGCAGCCAATCCCAGTGCATGATGGCTAGTTCAGAAGTGAACATGTGACCCAAGCAGGGCCTTTTCTGAAACTGATAAATGGATGCTATAGGGGGGAAATTCTTGGTGCTAAGCTTAAAATATGGCAGCCAGGGGCAGCCCATGTGCAAACTGGATTAATTCATTTGGTGCTCATGATAAGCCTCATTTTCTCCCCTCAATTTCACAGATAAGGAAGGACACTGAGGCCCAGAAGGGTTAGGGTCACACAGGTAGCAAGTGATGCAGTAAGCAGCTGAATTACTCAGGCAGTTTGACCATAGAGCCAGCAGCCTTAACACTAAGTCACAAAGGGTGTTGACAGAGAGGAAAGGCGAGAGTTTCAAAGGAGCTTGGTGGGTTTGTGAAGGAGGAAGGAAGAGGCTGTGTGTATTAGGAGAGCACTCACCATGCAGGCCTGAGCCAGACTCATGGCCAGGCGGAAACGGGCAGACATGGCGTGAGGCAGCAAGGGGCTGAGGCCAGAGCCTACCGCGGGGTTGATCACACGAAGGCAGCGGACAACAGCTTCTACAACCAACTCGGTGGTGAAGGCTCGTAGGGTCTGCACTTCTGGAGGTACTGCCCTGAAGAAGAGAGGAGGAGAGGCTTGATGTGGGGAACATTCAGGAAACAGGGTTCAGGCTGGATTGTGCTGCCTTCTGGAAGCTCTAGTACTGGGGTGGGGGTGAAGAGGATAGCCATGGTTCAGACAGGTCCTGAGTGTTGAGGAATGTGACTTCCATTTGAAAACCTAAGAACTGAGGAAGTCCTCAGGTCCTAGAAACTTGGTGTAGGAGATGTTGGATGGAATGGATCTGAGTTGAGAAAAATCTCAATTTCCCTATACTTGACCCAAATTTCTGGAGTCTGGGAGGGGCAAAGGGCCCATGTGATGAGATCTCTGGTTTTCTGGGTCCCCAGCTATCATGTTCCCTGCATGTCAGGGGCCCCTAGCTATTCAGATACTTGGGTTTTGAGACTAGATGGGAAGCTGTTTTCAAAAGTTCCAAATGCCAGGGTCCCTGAATTCAAGATCCCTGGATATTAAAACCACCTAGTTTCAAGCAATCCAGAAATCAGGCTCTCTAGATATTGGCATCCTGGGTTTTTAGGGCCCACATATGCAGGAGTCCTGTGTGTCAGAATCACCAAGCATTGAGGCCACCAGATTTTAGGGTCTGGGTTTTAAAGGCCCAGGTGTTGGGAAACCCAGTTTGAAGGTTCCCAAGTATCCAGTCCCGGGTTTTTTTGAGTCCCTGCGTGCCAGTGTCCTATTATTTTATGTTCCCTGGTCCTCAGGATACAGGCGTCTAAGAATCTCCAAATTTAGGGTCCCATGGTATCGATGTCAAGATCCACAGATTTCAGGGTCCCGGGTACTGAAGTTCAAGATTTTAAGATCTCAAGATGTCTAGCTCTTTGAGTTTGGGATTTACCAAATGTCAGGTTTGAGAGGTCCCTGATGAGTGTGTGTGCCTGCGCGCGAGTGCGTGCGCACACGCACGTATGTAGGGGTAAGAGGGTTTAGGGTCCTAGAAGCTGTAACCCTGGATGTGAAGGTCCAGGGTTTTTAGGATCCCAAGTGACTGGGTCCAGAGCTTTGGACTCTCAGATATGCGCATTCGGGGTGGGTTGGGGCTGTGTCCTTACGTGCCGGCCTGGCGCAGGGAATGGATGAGGATTCGGTCCGCCTCCTCCATGGTGGAGATGTTTTCGAGTGTGAGGCCGAGTCCAGGGCCAGGTCCGAGCAAGAGAGACAAAAACCCAGATCGGCGCTGGCGGTCCAAGGAGTGTCACGGGCTGGCACTGGAGAGCCGGGAAGTGTAGTTCCGATAGTGAATGCTTGAGTCGTGGTGCGAATGTGCGCGCGCAGCGTGAATGCGCGAAGGCTGCTAGGAGTTGTAGTTCTCCCGCCTGCACTCTAGTGGGCTCTTCCAAGTGAGCAAAGGAAGTGTATTTTGTGTGTGTGTGTGCGCGCGCGTGTTTTCAGTGTGCGCGTGCACGCGTTTACGGTATGCGCTCACACACGTGTTTTGTGTGTGCGCGCGCATTTTGTGTGTGCGAGCGCGGAGGACGGGATAGAGTGGCTTCTTGACTCATTCATTTAAAGCGGCATTGTAAGTGTACAAGGGCAGGGGCTTTAACACAAAGGGACTAAGGTTGAGTCTCAGCTCTTCAGCTCAAATCTTTAGCTCAATTTACTAGATGGTCAACCGTGGGCAGGTTACATAACTTCCCTGTGTCTTAGTTTCCTCATCTGTAAAATGAGACTGCAGCAGTCTCCTCCCCATCTACAGTTTCGCTTTCTGCTGTTTCAGTTACCCGAGATCAGCTGCCATCTGAAAATATTAAGGGGAAAACTACAGAAATAAACAATTCACAAGTTTTAAATTGCACGCTATTGTGGGCAGTGTGATAAAATCTCCCGCCACCCTGCTCTGCGCGCCCCCTCCACGTAAATCATCCCTTTGTCCAGCATATCCTCCATGTACACTACCCTGCCCATTAGTCACTTAGTAGCCTTTTCCATGATCAGATCCACTGTCGCAGTATCCCAGTGATTATGTTCAAATAACCATTATTTGACGTATCAATGGCCCTAAAGTGCAAGAGTAGTAATGCTGGCAATTCATATATGCCACAAAGAAGCCGTAGAGTGCTTCCTTTAAGTGAAAAGGGATGTGTGCATAGCGGAAAAAACATAGTATACCTAGGGTTCAGTACTAGAGCTGATTCAGGCATCCACTGGGGGTCTTGAAAAGTACCCCCAAGGATAAGGTGGGACTACTGTACCTGCTTCCTAGTAAGTTGTAGGTACTAAGCATTCATGCATTCAAGAAATACTTTAATGTCATACCTATGTATATACTCCAAAGAATAATTACACAGTAAACATCCATGTAACCACCATTCATTTAAAAAACCACCCTCTCTCCACTGCTCAGTAGTGGGACACTTGTCATAAATCATGCATACATATATGTGGGGCTCAGGTTTGGAACTGTTCTGTTTTTAATTATTGTAATTTTATAACAAGCCTTGATATCTGATATGGCCAGTCATCTCATGTTGTTGTTGTTGTTGTTGTTGTTGTTGTTGTTTAAGAATTTTGGCTTTCCAAGGTCCTTTGTATATCAATATACATTTTTTAATGACTTTGTCAGATTCCATGGAAAAATCTTCTAGATTTTGTTTGTGACTGCATTAAATCTCTAGATCACTTTGGGAAAAAATGACATCATCACAGTTTTTATTATTTCAATTAGTTAATTTAATATATCTCCCATTTGTTCAGGCCCCCTTTAATCACTTGATAATATTGATAACTTTTTTCCATGGATATGTTGCACATATATTATATTATGTTTATTCCTATGTACTTCAAATTTCAGATACTGATGGGAAAATGATATCATTGTTCTTATTTTAGTTTCTGACTGCTTGGTGCTTAAAAAAAACAAAAAAACAAAAACAAAAAAAAAACAGTGCCTTTTCTGTTGCCAGGCTCTGACCCACGAATGTTCCATCTTCAGCTCTGCTTATCCTCCCATTCCACCATGTTATGGCCCCGCCCTGTGACCTTAATCCTTCCCAAGCTGGGGGAGAGTGGGAGGCTGTTTGCAGATGCCTCCGCAACCTCGAAAGGAAGATGTCCACATCTGAAGGCCGGAAAGGTAAGAGCAGACTTCCACCTCTGCAGACCCTTTGAGCAAGCCTGGGCTTTGCTCTATCCTTGGCCCCTCTGACCCACCCACTGCCCACCAGGACCCCACCCCTGGAAAGCCACCAGGGGACAGAACCACATCACCCTGTTTCCATCCCGGCCAGCTCCATACACAGCCTTCCCGCTAAGTGAGCCCTGAAGCTTAGCCTCACCCAGACACTGCCCACTACTGCATCTTAGTCCCATCCACAGTCATAGTTCCCAGCTGGAACCCAACACCTACCCTAGTTCCAACCTCAACTTAAACTCCAAAGCCTGCCCCAAGCTTAAACCTAACAGAAACCTTACTAACCAGAGGGTAAACCCCTGTTAGAGACCAAACCCCAACATGGATACAGATCTTACCATGAGCTCTGAAGTCACCTAACTTCAACCCTAACCCCCGGATGTCAATACTATGAGTGAATGAGTCTCTGACTTCCCAGAAAAAGTGAAGACTTATTTTTAAGGACAAGAAAAATAACCTAGAAAGAGAGAACACATACTCGATGGTGGTAGTAAGTCATGAGGGCTTGAAGTCAGAGACTGCCTGGGTTTGACTCCCAATTCAGACACTTTATCAAATCACTTACCCTCTCTTTTTACATCCATTTCCTCACCTGCAAAATGGGAATAATACTATATGCCAGACAGTCTTCTGAATGCTGAACTAATTTCATCCTCACAACAACCCTATGATGTAGGTTCTCTTATTATCATCCCATTACACAAATAAGGAAATTAAGGCTCAAGGGGGTTATGTAACTTGCTCAAGGCCACACAGAGCTACCAACTGGTAGAGTCAGGATTTAAAGCAAGGCAGCTTCTTTTCTCCACCCAACACTGGGACTCTTAACCAGGCCAATCTACTGAACCTCCGAGGCTGAAACATGGCCATGGGAATTGGGAATGGTCTTAACTGAAAACCTCAATGCAAAACTCAGATCCCATCCAAACTCAACTTCAGCCCTAACCTTGATCCTAATTCTAATCCCAGCCCATTCAATTACCCAGTCCTAACCCTAAATCATAACTCAAGCACACTCCACTCCCACCTGTATTTAAACCCAATCCCGAAGTCCACCACATTAATTTAACCCAAAATTTGCCTCCAGCTATAAACTTCATTGTGCCCCATGCCAACTTAAACTCTACTCCCAAGCCTAACACCAAACCTTACTTCACTTGGAAATGTAATTTCATCCTCACTCCCCTATAAACTCTTACTCTACCCCCAATCAATTCCAACAACAGCTCTGACTCCCCTCCCCAATCCTGAACTCAGGTATCAACTCTTCCTAATTTTACATGCTCTTCTCCTTCCCTTAGGCAGAGAAATGGAATCAGGTAGAAGGCAGACATGATTGCCCCAATAACCTGTCCCTCCTAACTCGGTTTCTTCACACCCCAGAGCCCAGTACAGCCAATGGGTCAGGCCCTGGTCCCGAATGGGGACTGTGCCCTGGGCCCCCGGATTCAGGGGGTGAAATCAGCAGGACATCAGACTTGGGGACCCCTAAGCGAAGGGCTCAGCACAGTAAGCACAAGACCGTGGCAGTGGCCAGTACCCAGCGGTCACCGCGGGCGCTCTTCTGCCTCACTCTGGCCAACCCTCTGCGGCGGTTCTGCATCAGCATCGTGGAGTGGAAGCATCCTGGAAGGCCAGGGGAAGCCCCTGGGGGTGGGGGTCACCAGGGTATAGAGTCAAGGATTGGGTCAGGACTGGAATGAAGGGGGGCTAAGGTCACCAGGGATCAAGGGTCAAGAACTGGCTTCAAAGGGGAGTTGGGAAAAATGAAAGTCAGCAGGGGAATCACGAGTGAAGGACTAAGTCACAGCAAGAGGTAAGGCTGTCTAGGTGTCCCAGGAGGGCCCGAGTCAAGGCCTTGGTCAGGGCAGGGGCTGGGAATGTCAGGGCTGGTCATCTTGAGGTCAGGGGTGAGCACTGGGTGGGGAGGGCCCCCAGAAAATGTGGGGGTTCTGAGGCTGCTCTGCTTGGGTCCTTGACTATGTCTACCTGAGGCCCTTCGACATCCTCATCCTGCTGACCATCTTTGCCAACTGTGTGGCCCTGGGGGTCTACATCCCCTTCCCAGAGGACGACTCCAACACTGCCAACCACAACCTGGTGAGGCTCCACCGGCCCTGCCCTGCCTCCTCCCCAGTCAGATACAGCCCCAGTGGAACCATTCCTCAAGCCTTCCAGCCAGGCTCTAGCCCTGCTCTGACCCAGAGGACCCTCCTGCCCAGCCACACCCTGTGTACCAGTCATTCCCCCTTCCCTAACTCCCCTCAATCCCCAACCCAAATAACTCCCCGATCTCGGGCTCCTCCCCCAGGAGCAGGTGGAGTACATATTCCTGGTGATTTTCACTGTGGAGACGGTGCTCAAGATCGTGGCCTACGGGCTGGTGCTCCATCCCAGTGCCTACATCCGCAACGGCTGGAACCTACTTGACTTCATCATCGTCGTGGTCGGGTGCGCATCTGCGGGGGACACCCCCACCCTAGTTCAATTCCCCAGCCCAGGCCCGCTGAATTCGGGGCTCAGGGAAGCGACTGCTTTAGGCTGTTCCCGTTTGGCAGCCAGAATGTCCAATACTAACATATGCTAAGCCTCTTTGTATTTCCCGTTACAGGGACTTGTGCTTTCCTGAAGAGGAAGGGGGTGAAGAGGGTGCCAAGGCCTGACCCCACCTTGTCCCTTTGCTGTCCCATCAGGTTGTTCAGCGTACTGCTGGAGCAGGGACCCGGAAGGCCCAGGGACGCTGCGCACACCGGGGGGAAGCCGGGGGGCTTTGATGTGAAGGCGTTGCGGGCATTTCGGGTGCTGCGGCCACTGAGGCTGGTGTCTGGGGTCCCGAGTGAGTGCAACGCCACCCTAAGATTGGAGGTGGGAGAGGGACACGGGGCGGTCGCTGAGCGGACCCCGCCCATACTTCGCCCACTTCTCACGCCCCCGCAGGCCTGCACATAGTGCTGAATTCTATTCTGAAGGCGCTGCTGCCGCTGCTGCACATCGCACTCCTCGTGCTCTTCGTCATCATCATTTACGCCATCATCGGACTCGAGCTGTTCCTGGGACGCATGCACAAGACGTGCTACTTCCTGGGATCTGGTCAGCCAGCCCACCCTTCCCGCGACAGGACACGCCCCCTCCCCTGGGTCCCAGGCTCCACGGTGTTCTCAAGGAAACCCAATTTTACAAGACTCCGCCCACAGGCTCAGGCTCCACCCCTCCCACCAGCAATCTCTGTCCCTATATTTAGGACGCCGCCCTCAATCCCCGATTACAACCGCCTCCCTCGCGCATAGCTCCGCCCTAACACAAGACTCCACCCTTCGCCCAGTGTCCTGACTCGCACTGAAGACGCCATCCTCCCAGACTGGTCCTATATACTGTACTCAGGCCTTTCATCCAGACCCCAGCCCAAGCCTGACCCCCACCCTCTTTTTAAGAGACCCTCGCAAATTCACTCTGTCTCCCCCAGGCACATGTTTTACTCTTATCTACAAAATTCCGCCCCAAGATTTACAGAACCACTCCCCAGATCCCTGTGGTTGGGACTCAGCTTCCCAGTGGTTCAGAATCCTGACCTCGATGAGTCAGGGGCTAAGGGTGACCCTTGATCTAGAAAATTCTAGGACCCTGAGTTGAACTTCCCAGGTGGGCGGGGCTCCAAGGTGGCAGCAACTGCGGGTGGGCATGCTTGGGAGCTCAGTGCTCCGTCTTCCTGCAGACATGGAAGCCGAGGAGGACCCGTCGCCCTGTGCGTCTTCAGGCTCGGGGCGGGTGTGCATGCTGAACCAGACTGAGTGCCGCGGGCGCTGGGCGGGGCCCAACGGAGGCATCACCAACTTCGACAACTTCTTCTTCGCCATGCTGACGGTCTTCCAGTGTGTCACCATGGAAGGCTGGACCGACGTGCTCTACTGGGTGAGGTGGACCGCAGGCACACAGTGCAGAGTTTCCTCAGTGAGCTCAGGCGAGAGAGTCTGCGTAACCTGAGGGATGTGTGCCCGTTCTCCCCCCAGATGCAGGATGCCATGGGGTATGAGCTGCCCTGGGTGTATTTCGTGAGTCTTGTAATCTTTGGGTCCTTCTTCGTTCTCAACCTTGTACTTGGCGTCCTGAGTGGGTGAGGAGCCTAGACACTCCCCTTATCCTGCCCCTCATCCTCCCCTCATCCTGCCCCTCAGCTCCTGTCCCTTTTTTTGTTCCTGGAAAACTCCTAGGCAACCTTCAAAACCCATCTGAAATGCCCCTCCATCCAATCAACACTGGCCATCTATTGTGTGCAAAGCACTGTTTTAGGACTGGAACAAGAGACAAACAATCCCTGCCTTCCTGGATATTACATTCTGGTGTGGAGAGACCGATACTAGCAACATACACAATAAATAATATACGAGGGCTGTCTGGAAAGTATCCAGCCATGTAACATGAAAAATAGAAGCATTTATGGCTGGATTTTTTCCAGACAGCCCCCTCATATATGTAATGTTTTGTTGTTGTTGTTTTGTGGGGGGTTTATTTTATTTTATTTTATTGATTTTGACAGACAGAGAGACAGAGACAGAGAAAGACAGAGAGAAGGGGGAGGGCCCAGAGCAGTCTCCATAGTTGACATTAGTTTTCCATATGGTTTCACTCCACAGGTGGGCTCGGGGCTGCGCAGGGCAGGAACTGGGCCAGGGGCTCCCATATAGGCCCCGGCAAGAAGTGGACTGGGGGCACACCCCAGTTCAGCATGTGGGTCTGCATGGGCCAGGGTCAGGATTCGATCCTCGGTCCCCAGGGCTGCAAAGTGAGCGCTTAACCGGCCGAACTATCGCAGCTTCCCTAATATGCAATAAGTGCTATGGAAAGAAAGGAGGGATAACAAGAGGAAGGGGGAGATCTTGCAGTTATAAATAGGGACAGGACAAGTCTCCTTGAGAAGGACTTATCTGAGTAAAAATGTGAAAGAGAAGAGGGAATGAGTCATGTTGGAACCTGAGGAGAGTGTCCCAAGCGAAGAACAGCCAGTGCAAAGCCTGCAAAGCAGGAATGTGCTTGGCACAGTCAATGAGCAGCAAGGAGGCCAGTGTGGCTGGAATGGGGAAGGAGAGGGGGCCAACGTGGTTCCCCACCTAGCCTCTGTCCTCCTCCCCCAGGGAGTTCTCCAAGGAGAGGGAGAAGGCAAAAGCACGAGGGGACTTCCAGAAGCTGCGGGAGAAGCAGCAGTTGGAGGAGGACCTGCGGGGCTACCTGGACTGGATCATGCAGGCGGAGGAGCTGGACAGTGAAGACCCCTCAGCGGATGGCAACTTGGGTTCTGTGGCTGAAGAGGGCCGAGCCCGCTACCGTAGGCAACCCCCATCTGGCCCATTCCCTGCTGTATGCAGGTGTCAGATGAGGACTGCTCCCTGAGACCCAGCCCCAACCTGCAACAACTCTTAGCTCAGCCCCCAGCTGGACACAGAATCCAGACCCAGACCCAGATCCCCTTCCCAACTATACCCAGAACAAAGATTCCAAGTAACACCCCCCTGCCCTGCCCCCCCCATACACACACACGTGTGTGAGCACAACCCTAACCTCACCGCAGGCTGGTGCTCCCAACTGTCCTCTTTGTCCCCGCAGGGCCACAACTGGCAGAGCTTACCAATAGGAGACGTGGACATTTGCGCTGGTTCAGTCACTCCATTCGCTCCACACACTCCACCAGCAGCCATGGTGGGGGTCCATCTAGTTTGGGGGGTGGGGTGGGGTGAGTAGACGGAGGAGAAAGCCAAGGATGGAACCGTGAGGTCTTTGTGTGCTGGCTTCTATTCCCACCGTGCCCACAGCCAGCCTCCCAGCCAGTGACACTGGCTCGATGGCAGAGACTCCAGGCGATGAGGAAGAGGATGAAGGGGCTCTGGCCAGTTGTACACGCTGCCTGTGAGGGTCCCCAGCCCTTGACCTCCGACCCAGCCCAGAACCCAGTCCAAGCCCTGCCCCTAGTACTTACTCTAGCCCCCAACCTTGACCTCAACCCCTGCCCTGCAACCCCAAATGCTGGTTGCCCCCCAGCCCCTTATGGCACCCATCTCTCATCTCCCTTTTTTCCAGAAATAAGATCATGAAAACCAGGGTCTGGTGAGTTGGGGAACTTACGTGGTTTCTGGGCCCCATGACTTTTTGAGCCCCCCCCCCCCGGCGCTGGCTGAGGTAGGTGATCTCAGCCAGTGGGGCTCCCCTTTCCTCCCAGCCGCCACCTGCATCGCACCAACAGGGGCCTTCGGGCCTGCTGCCGGCATGCTGTAAAGTCCAATGCCTGTTACTGGGCCGTGCTGCTGCTTGTCTTCCTCAACACGCTGACCATCGCCTCAGAGCACCACGGGCAGCCAGGATGGCTCACCCAGACCCAGGGTGCGTCCCCCAGCCTACCAGCCCTCTCCCCCAGAAGCACCCCATCCAGGATCTCTGAGGTGCCTCAGACCCCCAGACACTGCCTTGCCATGCAAGCAAATGCAGAAACCTTAGCCTGTCCCATCGCACCTTGTAGCTTACACTTTGGGGGTGCTTGCTGTGTGTCAAGCTCTATGCTCAGTGCTTTACATGTACTAACTCAACTTCTCTTCACTGAAACCTTATGGGGATTAAGTACTAAGGCAGAGAGTATTGAGCACCAAGATGCTGAAGAGTTGAGTGACTAATCTCAGGACTCAGCTAGTGAGTGCCAAACTTAGACAGCCTGGCTTCAGAGTCCAGGCTCTTACACCACACTGTCTAGACAAGTTAACCATTCTGTGCTTTGGTCTCCCCATCTACAGAATAGGGCTGTAATAGTGTTCAGTTCATGGGGTGGTTAGGAAGATTAAAGAGTTAAAGTGAAAAGTGCTTAGAACATTGGCTGGCCCACCTAAAGCTAATACTTTATAAGTGGTAGCTCTTACTAGGATTCATTTTAATTTCAACCGCAGCCTTAATACTGAGCACCTTAATGCACCTCAACCCTCATACCAGCCCAGTCCTAGCTAAACCCCAGCTTCTAACTCTACCCTTGAATTGAAGCTTATCTGGTCTCATAGAGGCTAACTGAAGCCCCACCCCAACTCTGCCCCTTGCCCCAGCTCAAAGCCCCTGAAAACCTCACCACTCTGCTCTACAAACTCATCCAAATCCTTAACCCTAACGCCACCCTGGCCTGTGCCTGGCCTGCGATAGCAGCTACCCCAGATCACCCCGGGGCCTCTACCTCCCCAAATGTCACCATGGAAACTGGCTACTCTGGTCACCTCTCCCCCTCTCCCCACAGAATATGCCAACAAAGTGTTGCTCTGTCTGTTCACGGTGGAGATGCTTCTCAAGATGTATGGTCTGGGCCCCTCTGCCTACGTTTCCTCCTTCTTCAACCGCTTTGACTGCTTTGTGGTCTGTGGGGGCATCCTGGAGACCACCCTGGTGGAGGTGGGCATCATGCAGCCCTTGGGCATCTCAGTGCTCCGATGTGTGCGCCTCCTCAGGATCTTTAAGGTCACCAGGTGTGTATGGGGGTGGGGGTGGGGGGCAGGTAGGACTGGATCCCCAAGCACAGCCCCAACAGTTCCTACCCCAGCTCCAATAACTTTACACATATCATCATTCATTTTGCAAATGTCCATTGAGTGTCTCCGATGTGCCAAACACCCTTCCAGGCCCTAGGGAAGCACCAGGAATCAAAACAGACACAAACGCCTGCCTTCATGAAGATTCAAGTCCAGTAGGGAGGATGTCTTCTCCATTCCCATCCCTTTCCTCAAACTCAACCCTGTCTCTGAACTCAACTCCATACTCACCCCCAACCCAAACTCAATCCCCAACCCCCAACCATAACACCATCTCTAACCCAACCCCCAACCGCTCATCATCCACAAGCCCACTTATAACCCCAACACCCAATCCCAAACCCATTCAGTCTCATGCCTAACTCACAGCCTCATCCCTGTCACTAACCACAACCCCCACCTCCATGACTCCTAACCATTAACCTATCTTCAACCACAACCCTGTTCCCAGCCCCAGCCCAGTCTTATCCCCATCCTCTCCTCTGTCCCAACGCTCAACCCCAACCTTATCCCCAACTTGGCCATCTACAATTCCAAGTACTCCCCCAACCCTTAACCACAACCCATCCCCACCTGCAATTTCTAACCCAACCCAGTCCTGGTCCCAACCTGAAACCCAATTCTAGCTCCATTAACTTCCATTTACCCTCCATCCTAACCTCATTTCCCATTATACCCCTAATGCCAACCCTAACCCCAAACTCAACTTTCCCCTCGCTTCTTACTCTCACCTCACTCCAACTGAAAAATCACTTCCAACCTTGACACCAAAGGTCATTTTAACCCAGCCTGCCCCAATGCATCCCAAGCGGGAGCCCTACCCTGGCTCCTGACTCACCACTGGACATGTCAACTCTGCCCTCCCCATCTCTGCTGCAGGCACTGGGCATCTCTGAGCAATTTGGTGGCATCTCTGCTCAACTCAATGAAATCCATCGCATCCTTGCTGCTTCTCCTCTTCCTCTTTATCATCATCTTCTCCCTGCTTGGCATGCAGCTGTTTGGGGGCAAGTTCAACTTTGACCAGACCCAAACTAAGCGAAGCACATTTGATACCTTCCCCCAGGCCCTCCTCACTGTCTTTCAGGTGGGGCCTGGAGACCATAGGATGGGTGAGTCAGGAGAATCCTAGGGTGGGGGGAGGGTCCCAAGAGCTTCATGGTGACCTCCCACCCTCAGATCCTGACGGGCGAGGACTGGAATGTGGTCATGTATGATGGTATCATGGCCTACGGTGGCCCCTTCTTCCCTGGGATGCTGGTGTGCATCTATTTCATCATTCTCTTCATCTGTGGCAACTGTATCCTCAGAGCCTTGGGAAGCTGGATGGTAGCAGGGTGGGGATGGATAGGGGGACCTGGGTGGACCAGAGGCAGGTTGCTTCTCTATCCTTTGTAGCCTGAGCTCCGCCCAGATATCCTGTTGAACGTGTTTCTTGCTATTGCTGTGGACAACCTGGCCAGCGGAGATGCAGGCACTGTCAGGGACAACGGCAGGTAATGTCCAGCTCTGCCTCCAAGACAGTCTCCCCCTGGATCCCTGCCTAGGGACCCCCACATACATCACACACCACCTGGGATTCCTCAGTCCCTCTGGCAACCCCCACCCCCAGATCCAACCTGCCAGCCCTCACTCATTCAGCACACATTTACTGAGCACCTATTTTGTTCCAAGCTCTATTCTAGATGCTGAGGAGGCAGTAAGGGTCAAGGTAGAAAGAGTTCTGTGCTTCATGGAGCTGACACTTGAGTTGAGGAAGGCAAGCTAATATATAACATACTTTAATTAAATGTATGTTAATATGTAATGAAGAAAATGAAAGCTAAATAAAAGAATAGAGAGAAATTAAGATGCTATGTTGGTTAGGGTAGTCAAGGAAGGTGTCTATGCAGAGATGATAGTTGAACACAGACCGGAATAAAGTGAGGGAGTAAGCCATGCAAATGTCTGGGGGATGAATGTTCAAGGCAAGGGGACAGCAAGTGCAAAGGTCCTGAAGTGATGATATTCTTGGCACATTCCAAAACACACCAAGGAGACCAATGAGTCTGGAGTAGAATAAGCAAGGAGAGTGGTAGGAGGTGAGCTCAAATGAGGGAATAGGGAGACCAGATTGAGGGCATTCTGGGCCACAGTGAGGACTTCGATTTTCACTCTGAGTGAGTGGGAGCCATGAGAGGGGTGTGAGCAGAGGAGGGATGTGCCAGACTTAGAATTTAACAGGATCCTTCTGGCTGCTGTGAGAACAGACTGTAGGGAAGAGGGCGGAAGCAAGGAGGGTCTACTGGGTCTAAGAAAGGTCTGTTCTAACCATAATGCCCCCCTTCAGTCTTACCCATCTGTTGCAATTCTTAACAATCATCAACACACACTCCTTTCCTCACACAGGAAGAACACTGAGGGGAAACCTCTACAGGAGAATGAAGCATTGGTGAGTTAGAAGCCTGGGCACCATCTACACCTCATACTACCACCGATACCTGTCTGTGTGTTTGTGTCTTTAACCCCCAACCTCTGCTTATTCATTCCTTCATTATTTCATCCCTTCCACCCTGTGTCCATCCCCTGGTGTCTCCTCCACCATTGATGAGCCTCATCTTCCTGTCCCCAGGTGCCTGGTGGGGAGAATGAGGAAGAGGAGGGTGCAAAGAATGAAGGAGCAGGCAAGTGGCCAAGGCCAGGTGGAGGAGGTGTGGAACCTTAGAGACAGCACCCAGAAAGAGCTCTTGAACCCTGAGATCCTCTTCTCTGGAGAGCAGCCTTTTCCAAGATCATCTTGAAAATAATGGGCTTGGTGTGTGGTCAGCAACATTTGGGACATAGAGATTTAAAAAAGATAAACAAGGGAAGCTGGGATGGCTCAGTGGGTTGAGCTCTTGCTTTGCAGCCTGGGAGCCCAAGGATCAAATCCCGGGCCCAATCCATGCAGACCCATGTGCTGAGCTGGAGAGTGCCCCCAGTTCAGTTCTTGCCGGGACCTATGCGGGAGGCTCCTGGCCCAGTTCCTGTCCTGTGCAGCCCCACGCCCACCTGTGGAGTGAAACTATATGGAAAACTAATGCTGTCAGCTATGGAGACTGCTCTGGGCCCTCCCTCTTCTCTCTGTCAAAGAAAAAAAAAAAGATAAGCAGACATTTTGATTTACTGCAGAACTTCTCAGAGCCTTTATTTTTTAATAGCGTGCATATGACAGCAAAGATGGCAATGTTCATTCAACATACATTTACTGAGCTCTTACTATGTCCTGGGCACTGTTTGACATGCCGGGGACACAACAGTGAACATAGCAAACTAAAATTCCTTCTCTGAGGAGTTGACATTCCAGCGGGGAGGTGGGGAGAATTTATCTGTTCTAGGTGCTTTACATACATTTTATCAAATAATTCTCTCTTTTGATTTTCTGGTGCCAGGCATGGAGGAAGAGGAGGAGGAGGAGGAAGAGGAGGAAGAGGAGGGAGGGGGTGCAGGGCGTGTGGAACTCCTGCAGGAAGTGGTACCCAAGGAGAAAGTGGTGCCCATCCCTGAGGGCAGCGCCTTCTTCTGCCTCAGCCAAACCAACCCGTGAGTGCTGGGAGTAGGTGGGAGGGGTGCAGGAGGGGCTGGGGCTGGTAGAGGGCCAGGGGGCAGCTATGGGAGGGGAGCACAGCCTGATGCAACAAGGCCTGAGCTGCATCCCTTGGGATCCCCCAATCAACTCGGTGGGCCTGGATGCTGACCGCGGCCCATTGCCCACTCCCCAGCCTGAGGAAGGCCTGCCACACCATCATCCACCATCACGTCTTCACCAACCTTATCCTGGTCTTCATCATCCTCAGCAGTGTGTCCCTGGCTGCTGAAGACCCCCTCCGAGCTCACTCCTTCCGCAACCATGTGAGCTTTTGGCTGGGGCCTGGGAGCGCTCCCAGGGGTGCTCCCCTGGGCACAAGCTGGGGCCAAGATGGAGACAGGGAGAAGACCCCACTCAGGGCAGACAGAGAGGGACACTAATGGCAGCTGCTGTGGTGCCAGCCTTACTACGTGTGCAACATGTTGGGGAAGCACTCGGGAGACCAGTATTCAGCGGAGGAGGAAGCTGTGCTTGGGGCGGCTGAGCAGGCCAAAGGCACCCGTGTAGCTGGCTAGAGGCAGAGTAGCCCAGATTTGAGCCCTGGTCTTTCTGATGGCCAAACCTTTTGACTTGCAGAGAAGTTCTTGATGATCATGAGAGAGGGAGAGAGAGGGAGGGAGAGCAACAGTTACACAGAGAGAGGTACACACACATCCACATCCTCAGCTATGACTCAGTGATCCCCCCTCTTTCTCATCTCCCAGATTCTGGGGTACTTTGATTATGCCTTCACCTCCATTTTCACTGTGGAGATTCTACTAAAGGTAACTAATGGGCACCCAATCATACCCCAAGTTGCCTCAACCTACTCCCTATCTACCCCCATAGCTCACCTCTCCAGTTTCCCTCCCCTCCCCCCTCTCTTCTGTCACCAAATCTGGGGTCTAATGCTGTGACCTCTTACCCCCCAGATGACAGTGTTTGGGGCCTTCCTGCACCAAGGCTCCTTCTGCCGTAGCTGGTTCAATCTCTTGGATCTGCTGGTGGTCAGCGTGTCCCTCATCTCCTTTGGCATCCAGTGAGTGACCCCTTACCCACCCCATTCCTCCCAGAGCCCATGCCAGGCCCCAAGCAGGGCCTGAGGACCAGCCCCTCCCCCAGCTCCAGTGCCATCTCAGTGGTGAAGATTTTGAGAGTACTTCGAGTACTTCGGCCCCTTCGAGCCATCAACCGAGCCAAGGGACTCAAGGTAACCCCAACCCATCCAAACCCACAGGACCCAGGAGCTAGGATCACTGATCAGACTGACCATTTGCATTGATGCATGACCACACAGCCTGGACCTGACATGCAACCACATGTGCCCGACCACTGACCATGTGGCCAGACCCACGTTCCTTACCAGTGGCCACATTCCTCTGATCCGAGTCCCTGACATATGGCCACATATCCTTTCCTGACAAAGACTTATTGCCGGTTGGTGCCCACGTGTCCATGGACCACATCACTACCCCTTGACCACGTGCTCCTATACACGTATTCCTGATCTGAGACCACATGCCCGCGACCCAAGTCCCTGAACCCCATCCATACCCAGAGTCCCTGCCCTATGGCCATGGTGGCCTGCGGGATCCATTACCTATATTCATGGGTGCCTGCAGCACGTGGTGCAGTGTGTGTTCGTGGCCATCCGGACCATCGGGAATATCATGATTGTAACCACACTCCTGCAATTCATGTTTGCCTGCATTGGCGTGCAGCTCTTCAAGGTGGGAAGAAGCACTGGAGGGAGGCGCAGGTATGGGTCAAGGTGTGGGTGATGAACGAACCTGCTTGACAAATATTCTCCCTGCAGGGGAAATTCTACAGTTGCACTGATGAGGCCAAACACAGCCCCCAAGAATGCAAGTGAGTGGCCAAGACTGCCCTTCATGGAGCCCAGGACCCTTCCCAAAGGCTACAGAGGCCCCTAGAGCTCACCAAGACCACTGAAACCCCTAGAGCTCACCAAGACCACTGAAACCCCTAGAGCTCACCAAGACCACTGAAACCCCTAGAGCTCACAAAGACCACTGACATCCCTAGAGCTCACCAAGACCACTGACACCCCTAGAGCTCACCAAGACCACTGAAAGCCCTAGAGCTCACCAAGACCACTGAAACCCCTAGAGCTCACCAAGACCACTTAAACCCCTAGAGCTCACCAAGACCACTGAAACCCCTAGAGCTCTCCCAAGCACTGCAGAAACCCCTCAGATTTTATCAAGGCCCCCAAAACTCCCAGATCTCCCTAAGGCCCTAAGATATACTACCAGAACTCTCCCAAGAACTACAGAGGCCCTCAGATCTCACCAAAGCCTAAGAGACCCCCTCATACTTCCCTAAACCCTCCTCCACATTCCCCAAAGTTACCTACATTCCACTCCAGGCCTCCCAGAAACCCTCAAACACACCCCCACCTCCTGCCAAATCCTCAGCTTCCATCTTGAGAGTCCTGTACAGGGTAGTGGTTAAAAGCATGGGATTGGAAGTCAGACATTCCTGGTTCAATTCCATCCATGGAACTGTACTTAGCCTTGCAATTTCCTACATTTCTTAATCTTGCTGAGTCCCATTTTTCTTAATTGAAGAATAGGGATAAAAAGAATATGGATCTCACAATTTATTTGTTTGTTTGTTGTTAATGAGTTACTACCCAGAGAGTGTTCTACGTTGTAAAGTTACTACATGTAAAGCCTAGCACCAAGCCTGGCATAGACTTAGTGCTGATCAATGTTGGCTATTATTAGTATTATTTTTTTCTGGGTGGCAATGATGATGATGATGTTGGTGATGAGAGCTAACATATGTGGTGCCAACTATGTGCCACAAAGTATTCTCATTGACTGACTTAATTAGTCCTTGTAACAAGCCAGGAAATATGTTCTGTTATTATCCTTATTTCATAGATGTGGAAAACTGAAGCACAGAGAGGTTAAATGCCCAAGGTCACTCAGCCAGTAAATGGATGGGGCAGGATTTGAACCCAGGCTATTCAGATCCACCACTAAGCCCTGCTGTCTCCATGCTGGAGATCCCAGTCCCCTTTCCACAGCTCCCCACCCCTCCTCACCCACCCAGCCTATCTGCAACATCCACAGGGGCTCCTTCCTGGTCTATCCTGATGGAGATGTGTCACGGCCCCTGGTCCGGGAGCGGCTCTGGGTCAACAGCGATTTCAACTTTGACAATGTCCTTTCAGCCATGCTGGCTCTGTTCACTGTCTCCACCTTCGAAGGCTGGCCTGCGTGAGGAGCAGGGCCCCAGGGATGGGCAGGGGACTGGGAAAGGGTCTCTAGGGGACTGGCTTGGAATCTGATGGGGATGGGTGGGAGGGTGTCTTGGGATGTGAGAAAGTCCCTTGAGACTGGATAGGGTTTTCTCAGGACTATGGGGCATATCAGAGGACTGGGTGAGGATCTCCCAGGAGCTGGTTGGGGTGATTTGGGGACCTCAGTGGATGGAGTCACCAGGAATTGGGTTGAAGTCTCTGAAGGACTAAGTAGAAGTCTAGAGAGAACTGAGTAAGATTTAGAGAGGACCAGGTAGATGCCTGGAGGGACTGGGAGGAGGTCTCAGAGGAGATGTAGTAAGGGAATCAGGGATTACCAGAATGCTGCACAAATCTCTGGAATTCACGTTAATGGGATGGGGAATTTATAGATGTTTGAGGGCTGGTGGGGAGTTCTGGGTAAAAGCATGGAGACCTCCAGATGGCTGGACAAAGGGACTTGGGGGTCTGTGGGAACTCAAGGGATTTGGGGGTCTTAGAGGGCCTGGTGGAGGTTTCTTAGGGTATGTATGGAGGTTCCAGGTGGTTAGGTCAGGGGACTTAGGGGTGCCAATAAGGAGAGTCTGGGGTGTCTATGATAAATGGTCTGGGGGCAGGTCTGAGGGGGCTGGGATATCCCCTTACCTGCCTCCACTGGCTTCCCAGGCTGCTGTACAAGGCCATTGATGCACATGCAGAGGACAAGGGCCCCATCTATAACTACCATGTGGAGATCTCAGTGTTTTTCATTGTCTACATCATCATCATTGCATTCTTCATGATGAACATTTTTGTGGGCTTCGTCATCATCACCTTCCGTGCCCAGGGCGAGCAGGAGTATCAAAACTGTGAGCTGGACAAGAACCAGGTGACCTCTGACCCCTGATCCATGACCACCACCCTTTCACACACACCTCCTTGCCTTGGAACCCTACTGCTCACTCATGCCCTGAACCCATATGCAGCGCCAATGTGTGGAATATGCCCTCAGGGCCCAGCCCCTCCGCCGCTACATCCCCAAGAACCGTCATCAATATCACGTGTGGGCCACTGTGAACTCTGCTGCCTTTGAGTACCTCATGTTCCTGCTCATCCTGCTCAACACAGTTGCTCTCGCCATGCAGGTCTGAGATCCTCACCCTGAGCCCTGCCAGACACCCTATTCTGTTCACACAATCCCTTGGGAACCATTAGAAATGCTTTAATCTGCAAATAACAAAACCTCCAACTGACAGAGACTGAAGCTATAAAGACATTTGCCACATTTCTTCAAATCTAAGGCCAATAATTGCAAGTTTCATACTGATTTCAGAGCTCTAAGAATGTGAAAAAAAATGATGATGGCCATTGTAAGTTGCCATTAATTGTGAAGTGCACCCCAATTTCAAAGATTCTAAAATGTGAACAGATGTGCATTCTAGAGTCAACAAAATATGGTAGTTAGATAACAAGAAGGGTGGAGGTAGGCTGTATGCTCATTGCTCATCAGAGATCCTGGCTCTCTTTCTGCTCCACCATTCTTAGTGAATTGGCTTACTGAATTGGATTTTTGCTTCATAGTCACAGGGTAACTGCCACAGCTCCAGGCATCAACACTACATTCGGGGCAGGAAAAAGGAGGGGAGGTTGCACCAGAAGGGATCTACTAATCTGAACCTTTTATTGGAAAAAAATATATATCTTTTTTTCACAGAAGCTGCCCAACCAGCAGCAGACTTATGTTTCTGTCTCAGTCACAACTATCTGCAAGAGAAGCTAGAAAATCAAGAGCTGGGCTTTCTAACATCCATATTGGGAGGCAGACAGTGTGAAGGGTTTGGTCACATAGTCCTACCACATCCCCAGACTCAGCTCAGTTCAAGACAGGATATTTGGTTGGGGATGGGAGGGCACCAGTGCTTCAGGCTCTGTCCCCACACCTGATTTCCCCCCTCCCCCCCAGCACTCTGAGCAGACTGCTCCGTTCAACTACGCTATGGACATCCTCAACATGGTCTTCACGGCCCTCTTCACTGTTGAGATGCTGCTGAAAATCATTGCCTTCAAACCCAAGGTGCCCCCCAGCCCTAGACCAAACTGCAATGGCTGCCTTCCTCGGGGTGGAGCTCATTGCAGAGCTCTCAGGGGGACAGCAACCAGGGAGTCGTGAAGCTAAGGAGTGAGAGGGATCCAGATGTAGGCCCATCATGTGATCCAAGCTGGGCCCTGCCACCCCAATGCCCCTGCCACTGCTGAGCCCCTACCCTAGCCTGCTAGCTCTGAGAAGACTGGGCACTGCTTTCCTCCTACCTGCAGCATTACTTTGCCGATGCCTGGAACATGTTTGATGCACTTATTGTGGTGGGCAGCGTAGTGGACATCGCCGTCACTGAAGTCAATGTGAGGACTAGCCTCTTCGTGAACCCACTCTCTCCCTATGAACCTCCCCACCCCCCAACCCCAGGGCTTTCTTTCAAATGTGTAGGTGGCTCCCATTCCCATCCACCCTGCTCATGGAAACTCAGTGCTCCGCATTCTAGCTCTATCCCTTCCGAGTCCCTGCTGGGTTCAGCTAAAGTCCCCCTCCACGTTTGCAACCTATCCTCTGGCTCCACCAGGACCTAAAATGACTGTTACTTCTATCATTTCCTTTATTGCCTCTACATCAACCCTCCACTGGCTTCATCGTCTCTTCTGACCCCTTCATTGGCTCCATTTCCTCCACTGACTCCATCATCTCTGACGCTGGGTCTTTCACGTCTGTCATTACCACTGACGGCACCGTTGGCTCCACAATCTCCTCCATCGGGCACTACATGCTTCTATAACCTCCACTGACAATGCTGCTGCTTCCACATCTCCACCACTGACTTCTCCATGGGGTCCCCCATTGGTTTTCTCATCTCCATAAAACAACGGGCTCCATCATTTCCTCCATGGTTCCAATATGTCTCCATCATCATCTCCTGTATCCTCTCTTCTCCTTCCACCCTCATTACCAACTTTGCCCACAACTACCTTGATCCACTACCACATAACCTTCCCCATCATCCCTTACGTAATGACTCTACCATCCATTATCCTCTATAACTGTTCAATCATTTCTCCCCTTGTTCATTTGGGCCTGTGATCTCATCATCTCTGTCACTTCTGTCTTGGTCATATCTCACTCCAGAATGGTGGCCACCTTGGCGAGGTATGCCCTCACCTCATAATAGGGACTCTGCTTTTTTTCTCACCCACCCTCCCTTCCTTTTTTCCTGAAAAGTCCTGAGAAATGCTCCCCGACCATCCTGGGGCCTGACTTCTGAGGAGTTTGGGGGCTGGGAGGGCCAAAGCATGAGGCAGGGAGGTGGCTGGGGCAAATGTGAGCTGAGCATACCCACCACACCCCCAACCCCAGAGCTCTGAGGACAGTTCTCGCATTTCCATCACCTTCTTTCGCCTCTTCCGAGTCATGCGGCTGGTCAAGCTTCTCAGTAAAGGTGAAGGGATCCGCACATTGCTCTGGACATTCATCAAGTCCTTCCAGGTAACTGCCCCCATCCCTTTGATCACCCTTTGCCCCACCTTAAATCTCTCAGCCTGTCTTTTCACTGCCTCTCGGAACTATATCTCCCATGTCATATCCCCTCTGCAACTTACCATTTCCAGTTTTCCCTCTTTTTTAGGTTCACAATGCTCAGCATGTCTTAGCCTCACTAACATCACTCTATTGTGTGTAATACTGATGCACATTTGGGAGACACTGATCGTCATAACATGGGCACTAGGGGGATGGACCACATCTCTCAGCAGGCCCAGGCTTACGGGAGCAGTGCATTCTGGGGTTGTAGTTCTCTGCCTAGACTTGAGTATCTATCTTCCTCTCCATCCCCATAGGCTTTGCCCTATGTTGCTCTTCTCATCGCAATGATATTCTTCATTTATGCAGTCATTGGGATGCAGGCAAGTGGGGACCCTAGGGAGCATCTCTCAGGCACTCCTCTGCTGAAGGGAGCTGGGTAGGAATAGGCTGAAAGTGGGGTTGGTAGGTGGAAAGACAGACAGACCTGGTGAATGACCCTGAGTCAGTCCACATGGCTGTGAAATGGGATCATCAGAGCCTGCTTGTCAGGGCTGTGAGGATCCTCTGGCTATTAAGAGTTGTGAAATGAGTGGGAACCTGTGAGGGCACCGTTTTACCCCTCTGACATAGCTTCTGTGTGCCCACAGATGTTTGGCAAGGTGGCTCTTCAGGATGGCACACAGATCAACCGAAACAACAACTTCCAGACTTTTCCACAAGCTGTGCTACTTCTGTTCAGGTGGCATCTATACTCTCCCCTGCCCTCTTGGTCCTCAGCATGCCCTTGGGCGCCTACATACCCTGTCTGGGCCCCAACCTGCCTGAGCTGTGAAAATAACGGCATGGCATGGACTTCCGTACTGCCTGACACCTTTTCTAGCTGTGAGCTGCATCTTTTAGAGCAAGCTTGTGCAGCCACGGCCTGTGGGCCACAAGTGGCTCAGGACGACTTTGAATACAGCCCAACACAAATTCATAAACTTTCTTACAGCATTCTGAATATTTTTTTTGCAATTTCTCTTAGCTCGTTAGTGTTAGTGTATTTTACAAGTGTGACCCAAGACAGTTCTTCTTCCAGTGTGGCCCAGGGAAGCCAAAAGATTGGACACCCCTGTTTTAGAATATTCTAGCCTGAGCCATCCTTTTTCTGGCTATAAGATGTATTCTCTTCTTAGGCCTCAGTGCCCCAACTGTAAAATGTAAACAGGACTGTTATCAACACGGCACGCCACCTTTTTAAAAATGTCAAAATGCTATCTGTGCCAGATGTAGCCCCTGGCAGGGAGTGGGTCAGCTTAACCCCTCTAGCCCCCACAAGGCCCCTCGCCATGACTTTGTAGCCTCTCCTCTAAGATGGCACCTCTTTGTGATTCCCCAGGTGTGCCACTGGTGAGGCATGGCAGGAGATAATGCTTGCCACCCTTCCTGGGAATCGGTGTGATCCTGAGTCTGACTTCAGCCCAGGCGAGGAGTTTACCTGTGGTAGCAATTTCGCCATTGCCTATTTTATCAGCTTCTTCATGCTCTGTGCCTTCCTGGTGAGGACTATTTTCCCACAGCCACCACCACTGCCATGGGGGCTGGTTCTGAGGGTCTGGTGATGTCAAATGAAGTGGGGAGTCCAGATCTTCAGAGTAGATAAAAGGGCTGGCCTTGGGACAAGAGCAACCAAGGAACTCGTGACCCAGTGGCCATATAAGCTTACGTCAGCCCCCCACCGACCCCTGACACTCTGCTCTGCCCTTCAGCTAACCCTCCTTCTCACTGGCCCACAGATCATAAATCTCTTTGTGGCTGTGATCATGGACAACTTTGATTATCTAACCAGAGACTGGTCCATCCTGGGCCCCCATCACCTGGATGAATTCAAGAGGATCTGGTCTGAATATGACCCTGGGGCCAAGTATGCCCTCTACCCCCCTAGCTGGTGTCCCAGGGGACAGTGCACTGCCTCCTCACAGTCCCACAGTCCCAGAACCTCTGGTCTACTCCTCCCATTACCCAGTCAGTAGGTGCTTCAAGGTTCCCACTGCCCTGTCCTCTGCCTCCCCTCCCACTGCCCTCCAATTCTTCCCTGGCAGGCTCCAGGGTATTGCTGGGGAGAGGTAGTGCTATGAGCTGGTGGGGCCTTGAGAAAGGGCTAGAGGGGGTACCTCCACTCCAGTAGTGTCTCCCACCCTGCCCAAGGGGCCGCATCAAGCACCTGGATGTGGTGGCCCTGCTGAGACGCATCCAGCCCCCACTGGGATTTGGGAAACTGTGCCCACACCGAGTGGCCTGCAAGGTTTGTGCAGCTGCAAGAGGAGGGGATGTTTGGTGGCATCATCAGAGGTTTCTGCCCCTGGGCATTTGTGCCTGCAGTCCCAGCATGTGGCCAAAGTGAGTTTCCTGCCCCTGGTGTACACAGAGACTTGTGGCGATGAACATGCCCCTCAACTCAGATGGGACGGTGACATTCAATGCCACACTCTTTGCCCTGGTTCGGACATCCCTGAAAATCAAGACAGAAGGTGTGTGTGGAGAGGGGGACGAGAGCAGGCATGGGAGAGTCCCTGGAGAAGGTTACAGGGGCAAACTGAAATGCTGGTCCCCACTCCTAGCTCTCAACCTCAAAATGGGTGACTTTGGCTTCTTTAAGCCGGTTTCCCCACCTGTCCAGTGGGGGTGGTGCGTGGCTGTGGTAGAAGCTCGTCGAGCCTCTCCAACAGTGAGGGAGTGGTGGTGACAGGCTCTTCCTATTGGCTCACGCCCCACACCCTCCTGATGCAGGGAACCTGGAGCAAGCCAATCAGGAGCTGCGGATTGTCATCAAAAAGATCTGGAAACGGATGAAGCAGAAGCTGCTCGATGAGGTCATCCCCCCTGCTGATGGTGAGCGAGCCCCACCCCAATTCCTTGAGCCCGCCTCTGAATGTCAGAGACTGATGGCTCTCCACCGCAAAACCAGCACTGGCCGGAGAGCGGTGGACAAAGAAGCTTCCATGCTGTGGGGAGGGGGTGGGGGGCAAAACACCCCTACGTGACCCTGCCTCCTTTTCCTTGCCCCCAGAAGAAGAGGTCACTGTGGGCAAATTCTACGCCACCTTCCTGATCCAGGACTATTTCCGAAAATTCCGGCGGAGGAAAGAAAAGGGGCTACTAGGGACGAAAGCCCCCCCAAGCACCTCCTCTGCCCTTCAGGTCTTCAGAGCAGGGGCCTGGGTGGGTGGGGGTAGGTGGGAGTACTGTGGCAGAGGCTGACTGCCCTCTTGACCTCATGGGACCTATGTCACAGATGAGGAAACAGAGGCTTAAGGACCCACGAAGGGTCAGGAGTGGTGAAGGGGCTCCTTCCCCAACCCCGCACTCCTGCGTGAGACGCAGGCTCAATGGTGCAGGAGTTTAGACCCTGGGCGGCCCTGCTTCCCTATTTTCCCACCCTCACAGGCTGGTCTGAGGAGTCTACAAGATTTGGGTCCCGAGATCCGGCAAGCTCTCACCTGTCACACAGAGGAAGAGCAGGAGGAGAACGAGCAGGAGGAAGAGGGGAAAGAGGGAGAGGAAGAGGAAGATGACAAGGACCCAGAAACATACAAAGTCAGGACAAGTTTCCACTCCCCCAGGATTGTAAAACACTCCCTCAATCCCCTTACGTCCACATTGCCTCTAGGGAGAAGCCCCCCCCCCCAGGCCCCCAGAAAAGCACTCCCTGCAATAGACAAATGCTTGTTTAGTATCTATCATCCGCTGTTGGAGAGCAAGACCCAGATTCAGCCCAGCCCCCAGGGAGGGAGCTCATTGGAGACACACTCTATGGCCAAGGGACTTAGATATAATATGGATTATGTTCTGTGACTCCCACAGGCCCTGATGGGCTCCCAGCCACCATCTCACCAGAGCTCCATGGTTTCTCAGTTTCTGCCTGCTGGGAACAAACTTCCAGATTCACTCTCTCTTGGGCCCAGTGAAGACAAAGGGAGGGCTCCCAACTCCAGACAGCCCAGTGTGCCTCAGGCTGGACCCCATACCCACAGGTACAGTCCAGAGTCTAGGGGAACATTGTGAGGGAAGGTAGGGACTAGCCACTGTATGGGGATAATTCAGGGGCATTGGGGGAGGGCCTAAGGGGGTCTTTTCATGGAAATTTGGTAAGGATGGGAGAGAGTCAAGGACACACATGGGAATAAAGGATAATAAGATATTTGTGTGAGAAAGGCAAAGGTTTAATGAAAAAAAGCACATGATGTGGAACTAAATGGCTTTAAATTCAAATCCTGAATTAGCCATTTGCTAAGTGACCTTAGGCTAGTCACTTAGTTATCATGGTCCTCAATTGCCTCACCTGTGAAAGGGGGATACTAATAGTACGTTACTCATGGGGTTAATGGAAGGATGAAATGAGGTCACACCTAGCTTTTCCAGCTTCTTCCTCACCCTCCTCCTTCCCCCCAGCACACCCCTGATTCTTGTGCTGAAGTTATCTCCTTAACAGGCCAACTTTGGTTTCTTTTGAAATGTTGGGTCCTTCCAATGAGACAAACATCTATTAAAAGAAAGCCCAGGGGAAGCCAGGATGGTTCAGTGTATTAAGCACTCGCTTTGCAGCCCCAGGGTCAGAGGATTGAGTACCGGCCCTGGCCAGTGTGGACCCACATGCTGAACTGGGACATGCTTCCCATGTGGGAGGCCCCCACTTCGGTTCTCACTAGGGCGAGCTTCCCATGTGGAAGGTCCCCAATTTGGTTTTCTCTGGGGCCAACTTCCTGTGTGGGAGGCCCCTGACCCAGTTCCAACCCTGCATGGCCCCCATCCACCTGTGTGGAGTGAAACCATGATGAAAACTGATGATGCGCAACTATGGAGACTGCTCTGGGCCCTCCCCCTTCTCTCTGTCTTTCTCTCTCTGTCTCTCTCTGTCTCTGTCAACAGCAATAAAATTAATCTAAAAAAAAAAAAGGAAGAAAGAAAGAAAGCCCATGTCCACTTTAAAATGATGACAGGTTAATTTTATGGTATGTGAATGTTCCCCCAATTAAGAAAAAAAAAATAGAAGCCCAGTCTTGCTGTAATGGCTGAGGCACGGAATGAGAGGGAACCAGAGACCACGTATTGGGGGTCTCATCTGCCTAACTTGCTTCCCTTTCTCCAGGAGAAGCTCTGGGGCTGTCATTGGCACCATTCCGGAAGAAGGACATTCTCAGCCCAAAGGAGCTGAAGGGCAGGAGAAGCAGGATGAGGAAGAGGACGTTCCTGGCCGGCTCTCTGACCATAACAAGTAGGATGAGTGCAGGAGCCATGTCCGGGAGGGCAGGGCTGACAGCTCCCCATCGCCATGCCCAGGCCTGAGCTCGCCCCCACTGACCCTCCCTCCTATGCAGGTTCTCCTACTTCCATGAGCCGGCGGGGACTTCCCCGCACCCCATCCTTTTGCCATGTCACAGACTCCAGCAATATGTGGATGGGCACTACGCACCACACCGCCGCCTGCTGCCCCCAACGCCTGCAGGTGGGAGTAGGCTGGGTCCTGGGGGCCCCCAAGGGCCAGCAGGGCAAAGGGCTGGGAGGCACTGACATTGGCCTTGGCCCCGGGGGGGCCCCCTACGTCCACCGCAGGTCGGAAGGCCTCTTTCACAATCCAGTGTCTGCGGCGCCAGGGCAGTTGTGATGATTTGCCCATCCCAGGCACCTACCATCGGGGGCGTACCTCAGGGCCCAGCAGGGTGCAGGTGAGACGGGGGACAGGGGGGTGGGGGCAGGCCTAATGTATCAGATACACTGCATGTCAGGCCCTTCTGAACAGGGCGCACAAGAACTCACACAATCCTCACTGTACCTGTGAGGTGGGTACTATCAGCCCCAGTTTACAGATGAGGAAACTGAGGCCCAGAAAGTTGCATGCAAGACCACACCACTAGAAAGTGGCAGAGCTGTCACTTAAACCCAAAGGTCTTCTACGCTCTTAAATAAACTCACATCTGTTTTGCACACATTCAGTTTGACTCCAGTTAGGTTTGGGGGGCGGGGAGTAAGAGGTAGGCACAGGAGGGAGTCCTATCCGCTCACACCTGACCCATCAATCACTGTCCCTCTGATGTTTATTCTTGTCCAGGGTTCCTGGGCAACCCCTCCTCAGCGCGGTAGGCTCCTGTACGCCCCGCTATTATTGGTGGATGAGGGAGCAGCAGGGGAGGGATACCTCGGCAAATCCAGCAGTCCCCTACGCGCCGTCACCTGTCTGCGCATGCCCGGAACCCTCTCAGCCCCCAGCCCTGCCAACAGGGGCAGCGCCGACAGCCTGGTGGAGGCTGTGAGTCTAGAAGGGGTGTGGCCAGAGGGGTGCGGGAAGAAGCAGGGGGTGCTGGCAAAGGCACGAAAAGGAGGCCGCAGTCTCTGTGCTATGCATGGAGCTCTCCCTGTGCTCTGTGGCCTCCACTTAGCATGATGTACGCACCACTGTCCCCCGTCTGTCATTGGGCCCCATGGGTGCCTCTGTGCCTGCGGCTTCCCTCTCTGCTGTGCCCTCCGCTCTAACCCCGTCTGTGCCCCCAGGCGCTCATCTCCGAGGGCCTAGGCCTCCTTGCCCGAGACCCACGCTTCGTGGCCCTGACCAAGCAGGAGATTGCGGATGCATGTCGCCTGACACTGGACAAGATGGACAGTGCCGCCAGGGACCTGCTGGCACAGGGGACCAGCTCACTTTACAGTGATGAAGAGTCCATCCTCTCCTGCTGTGATGAGGAAGACCTGGGAGATGAAATGGCCTGCGTCCATGCACTCTGAATTCCCACCGCTCCCCACTGCTCAATAAACCTCCTGCCTTCCCTTCCCCAGAGGGAGACAGGCATGAGCCTGCGCTGGGATTCTGGTGTCTTTGTACTGGGAGCCTAGGGCTGCCCAGCAGCCCCCAGGCACCCATCCATCCCTGTTTCCGGGCTCAGCCACTACCCACACACAGGTATTTCCAGAAACCAGGACAGCCAGGTCTGATTCTTCAGCATCAGCGAAGGAGGGAGGAGGTGGTGGAAGAGGCAGCAGCCAAAAAAAGCTGCAGACAGATTGGAGGTGGTGGGGGGGGAGGGGTGCTACTGGACAGAGATGGAGGAAAGAGGAGAGGGGACTTGGCTGAGGAGTAGAGTAAAGGCAGACAGTGGTAAAGCAAGAGTAAGGAAACCCAAAGGGAAGTCCAGCCACTAGAAAGACCTGGAGGTTGAAATTAGCCTGGCATGTGATGTGTCGAGCACAGGGGTCCTCTGATGGCATGGGGAATTTTCAGGGAGGCTACATTGGGATCACCCTGTCTCCCACCTCCCACCTTCTGACTGAGAAGATGAAAATCTAAATCCACTGGCAGAAGACATGGGTGGGGATGCTGGGATGGCTCAGCGGGTCAAGCATTTGTCTTTTTTTTTTTTTAACTACCTGGCTTTTGTATTATAAAGATTTATTTTATTGTTTTTGACATAGAGAGAGACAGAGAGAAGGGGGAGGGCCCAGAGCAGTCTGCATCGTTGTACGTTATCAGTTTTCTACATGGTTTCGTTCCACACAGGTGGGTGGGGGCCACGCAGAGCAAGAACCAGGCCAGGGGCCTCCTGCATGGGAGGCATGCCCCAGTTCAGAATATGGGTCTGAACGGGCTGGGGCCAGGATTAGATCCTTGGACCCCAGGGCTGCAAGGCAAGCACTCAACTTGCTGAGCCACCCCGGCTTCCCCTGAGCACTCATCTTGCAACCGCGGGGTCTGATGATCAAATCCTGGCCCTGGTCCCTGTGGACCCAAATGCTGAACTAGGGTGTGACTCCAGTTCAGTCCTCACTGGGGTGCCTCTCATGTGGGAGGCCCCCAGCCCCGTTCCTGCCCCGCACAGCCCCCCACCCACCTGTGAAGTGAAACTATGTAGAAAACTAACGACACACAACTATGGAGATTGCTCAGAGCCCTCCCCCTTCTCTCTGTCTCTGTCTGTCTGTCTGTCTGTCTCCCTATAAAAAAACAATAAAAATAAATCTTTAGAAAAAAGAAGACTTGGGTGGCAGCAAAGGGTGGGACTCCCATTGCAGGGATCACACTCAGGGTCACCTAGCTTTCCTGAGACCAGTGAAGAGTAACCCACTCTCCTTCCACACAGATCCCAGAGTTCCCCCCTCTGCTTCTTGCCTTACCTTTAGTCATTGCCCAACCTTTGGGGTCTCACTCATTCAGCGAATGTTTATCAGGCATTTGCTTTGTGCCAAACAGTGTTTGGGCTTCCCTCAGGGAAAACTGACGTGGCTTACTCACATGACAGGACTTGTCCAAAGTGGCATTCAGCCTCACTCCAAAGGAATTGGAAGCAGTGCTGGGAGTGATAGGAAATGGGGCCACCAGGTGGAAGGGTGTGATCTAGGGTTTCCTCCCAGCTCTCAGAGCAGTGGTTTCTCATTTGTATAATTTGTATCAATCAAACCATTGAAATTTGAGGAAAGCCAGAATTGGAGACTGGGACTTAGGATATAGAGTTGCACTGGGCCTCCAAACAAAGGCCTGGTGTGGATGGGCTGGTGTATTATGGGATTAGCAAATCACAGGAAGGATGTAAATAATGAAAGGAGACTTGAGGGGAAGCCGGGATGGCTCAGGGGTTGAGGGCTTATCTTGCAGCCCTGGGGACCAAGGATCAAGTCCCGGCCCCAGCCCGCATGTGGACTCATATGCTGAACTGGGTGTGCTTCCCATGCGGAAGACCCCCTTTTCAGTTCTTGACCCCCAATTCGGCCCCTGGCTCAAGGAGGCATGTCTCCCATGCAGGAGGCCCCCAACCCAGTTCCCACCCTGCACAGCCCCTTGCCCACCTGTGTGGAATGAAACCATGTCAAAAACTGATGATATACAACTATGGAGACTGCTCTGGGCCCGCCCCCTTCTCTCTGTCTCTCTCTTTCAAAACAAGAAAATAAATCTTAAAAAAAAAAAAAAGAAACTTGAAGAATGAGGTGAGAGAGGCCACCTCAGGCCAGATGATGCAGAGCCTTTCAATGTCAAGCCCCAAACCCTGAGACTTTTCCTGAAAGCACTGGGAAGCCATGGGAGGGGTTTCAGCAGGGTAGTGACATCGTTAACTTTGCATTTTAAGAAGATACTCTGATGGCTGTGCTGAAAACAGAAGTGAGGAGAAAGGGATTGGAGATGCTAAAATTGGCAGGAACAATGGCTGCCTTAGCCAGAGGAGGCGGTGAGAAGTGAGTGGATTCCAGAGATGTGTAGGAGGTAAAATGAACCATTTACTTGGTCCTGTACTAAGTACATTACAGTGATTATGTGGTTTAATGTGTGCAAATAGGTACCATTTTAAACCACCTTACATGTCCAGTCATGCCAGAATAAATATGAGAGGTGGAATTTAAATCAGAGCAATTGAATGTCAATACCCATGCTTCCCCGCGCCCCAGTAAGGTAATACCTGGGGGGGGGGGGTATCCATTACATATTTATGTGAATTTGACTGTGTGTGTGTGTGTTTAAAAATATAGGTATACGTTCAGATTGTTAAAAATTTTTAAAGTACAAGGAGTATACAATGAAGTTTCCCGTTTCCTTTCCCTCCGGAAGCAACCAATGTTATCAGATTTTATATATATATTGCTATACTGATAAGTTAGCACAGTGGCTAACAGGTCCTAGAACCAGACTTCCGGAGTTCAAATCTGAGTTCCACTGTTTACCAGCTGCGTAACCTTAGGAAAATTCTTTCATCTCTCTGAACCTCAGTTTATTCAACTGTAAAATGAGAATAGTAATAGGACCTGCTTCATAGGGTTGCTGTGAGGATTTAAATGAGTATATATGTGAAGTTCTCAAAACAGTGCTTCACACAAAACGGCCACAATTTAAAATATTAGCTCATCTCTCGATAATTATGGTATAATCCTTCCCTTCTCTTTATACACAATTCCCACACAGTTCAGCATCTCACATGTCTTTTTTTTTTTTTAATTTACGATTTATTTTGTTGTTTTTGACAGAGAGAGACAGAGACAGAGAGAGAAGGGGGAGGGCCCAGAGCAGTCTCCATAGTTGTACGTCATCAGTTTTTGACACGGTTTCGTTCCATACAGGTGGGTCAGGGTCCTGCAGGACAGGAACTGGGCTGGGGGCCTCCTGCATGGGAGGCACACTCCAGTTCAGCCTATAGGTCCACATAGGCCGGGGTGGGGATTCGATCCACGGTCCCCGGGACTGCAAAGTGAGCACTTAACCCACTGAGCCATCCCGGCTTCCCTTGCATGTCTTAACTAAACACCTCAGTGATTATTCCATATCTCCATATTATTATTAATGACAGCTGCATAGTACTCCATTCTGTAGCTGTATCAGAGTTTATTTAAACAGGCCACCAGTAATGAGCACTTAGGGAGTATCCGCTCTTTCATATTATAGAGTGCTGCAGGGTATCATGTTATACATACATCGTTTAGCACATGTATGATTCTATCGGTAAGATAAATTCCTAGAAGTGTAAATGCTGAGCCAAACAGTATATGAGTTTGTTAGTTTGCTAGATTTTGCCAAATTGCTCTGTACAGAGGTTATACCAATTTCACTTCCACTGGAGATTTATGAGAATCTGTTTCTGGACAACCTGCCAATATTAAACATTATCAAACTTTTATTTTAGTCACCATCCTCAAAGATGAAAAACAGTACCTTAGTAGGTTTTATAGGTATTTCTTTTAGTATGAGTAAAGGTGAGCATCTTAAATTCCCATTGTATTTATCGATCGGATTTTGCAGCATGGCAAATCCCATTGACCTTAGTGGGCCTAGTTTTAGTAGAACAAAGGAGGGTGATCCAATTGAGAGAGGGCTGAGGAATAAACAAGGTGTAAAGTGTAGAGTTGGGATAGGCAATAATTTGACTAAGAGGAAGAGAGAAATAGAGGAGATGGTTAGAAGAAAGAGAGAAGGGTTTTAAGATGTGCTTAGGGGAAGCCGGGATGGTTCAGTGGGTTAAGCACTCACTTTGCAGCACCGGGGACCCGGGATCGAATCCCAGCCCCGGCCTGTGCGGAACCATATGCTGAACTGGGAGCTCCCCCAGTTCAGTTCTCTCTCTGTCTCTGTATCTCTCTCTCTGTCAAAAATAAAAATAAATAAATAAATAAATATATTTTTTTAAAAATGTGCTTAAAATGCAGGTGAGGAGAAACTTTCAAGACCTTGAACTATGTTTACATTGCAAGAACTTTGGGTACTGCCAGTTACTAGCTGGGCGACCTTGTGCAAATCACTGAACCTCTCTGGGGACTCATTTTCCTCATCTGTAAAAATTGAGCAAATTAATAGTCCCTATCGCATAGGGCTGTTGTAAGAATTAAATGAGTGTACACATTCAACAAACTCAGGAAAAGGCCTGGCAAAATGGCATGCTGTAGGACCGAATGGTCCTCCGCTCCCCAGACCTCTAGCTGGGTTTTCAGAGAGGACAGTCTTCCCAGAGCTTTCTCACGCCTGCAGCCTCGGGGCTCGAATGGCCGCCCGCGCCTTAGAAAGCGCCGCTGTGCGCAGCAGCGCGAGGCCAGCGAGGCGGGGGCGCGAGGGGCGGAGCTTCGGCCGTCTGGGCTGTTCTGATGATCGTGCGCTCCGCCCGCTGCAGCGCCCGCCTGTGCTAGCAGGCTCCACCCGCCCCCCGCATTGCTGCTGCTGCTGCTGGCCGACATGGACGTGGTGAATCAGGTACGCCTTCCAGCACCGCGGACAGAGCTCGCAGCGGCCCAGCCTCCCCGCCCGAGTCGCAGCGGTTCTGCCGACTCTAAGAGGTGGTGGCCAGGGTCCTGGCAGCGGACACCCGGTCCCCGGCTCTGGGGCTGGGGTCTGCGGCAGACGAAGGAAGGGGGAGGTGGAGAGAAGGAGTGCACCCTTTGCCGCAGCGAGGGCTGTCCTCACTGCCGCAGCGGGGACCAGCAAAGCCCAGCTCCTTACAGGCGATCGCGAAAGGAGCACGAGGGGGGTCTTGGGACTAGGGTACGGGTAAGGGGGGAGGAGAGGGGAGAGTGGAAGGAAGATGGGGGTGCTGAGGATGAGCTAGGCAACAGCGACAGAAGGCGTGAGGGTGGAGGATGGGGGAGGGTTGACACCTGCTCTTCCCAAACACAGACGTTACCCCGGTAGATGACCACCCCTGTCCCCAGAGCAGACCAAGGGGGTCCACCCAGTTGTGTCTCTCCAAAACCCCTAGTCTCCCTTCCCCCAGCACATATCCAGTGAAGCCATGTCCCTACCCTCCCCCACTTTAATCAGCCCAGACCCTCCCTGCCATCTCACTCTTCTTCACCACCTCAGAACCTCACCCCCTCTCCTCCCCATCCTCATCCCCTCACACCCTCCATCACCACCATCTGACTCATGTTTACCGCTGCAGACCCCTCCCCCACCCTAGCCAACTGGACTCTCCCTGTTATGACTCACCTTCCCCACTCAAGACCCCCTTCCCCACCCCAATGAACCCCAACTCATTCTTCACTCCCTCCACCCGATCCCCTTCACCATCTGACCCACCTTTACCATTTCAGACCCCCGCTTCCCTAACTCATCCTGACTCCACCCCATCTTCCTCACCCCCACCCCTATCTCACCATCTCCACAGAGACCTTCTCACCATTTCTGAACCCCATGAGGGTCTTCTCTCCGAGACCTTCCTCGAAGTATCACTTTCTCCTTCTCATTCCCTCTCTAAACAAACGCTGTCACTCCCTCCTGGAGGTCACATGCCCTATCCCCAGGGGTCATCACCTGGTGGCCTTACCCTTCACCTCCCTCTCCATCCCCAACAACCCCACCCCCTCCCCACCGATTTTCTCCTCAGCTGGTGGCTGGGGGTCAGTTCCGGGTGGTCAAGGAGCCCCTCGGCTTCGTGAAGGTGCTGCAATGGGTGAGTGTGGTCTGGATCATGGGAATAGAGAGGGAGGGGGGTAGTGGAGTCCAGAAGAGCCGGGTGGAATAGGGGTGGGGAGCAAGGAATGGATGGGGTGGGTTGGGGTGGGAGGGGACTCCAGGGTGAAGTCCCAGGGGCTTGGGGCCAGAGAAGGGGTGGGCTGTGAAGTGACAGTCACGTAAGGCCAAGGGTACCCCCGTTGTGAAGTGGAAGATTGTGACGTCCTACCTCCTCTCCTGAGGTGAGAGAGAGGCGGGAGAGGTGGAGCCTGAAGCTGGTTGCTGTGGGAGAGACGCAAAGCCAAGAGAAAACCAGAGACAGTGAAAAAGACAGAATGAGAGGCAGGGAATGACGGAGACAGATATGGAAATACTGAGAAAAAAAGAGACACAGAGATATGAGAGAGAGAGAGAGAGAGGACAAATGGAAAGAGACAAAGAAAAGGGAGACAGAGAAAGATGCACAGAGAACAGAGATGCAAAGAGAAATAAATGTCAGAAGAGAGGCAGAAAAATGGGGTGGGGAAAGAGAGAGACAGAGAAAAAAGAGACACTCAGAGAAAAGAAAAAGAGAGAGACTGATGATATGCTGAGAAAGAGAGGTATGAGGGAGACAGGGAGAGTACCATACAGAGGCCAGGTGAGAGACAGACCAGGGAAATAGAGACAGACAGACTGAAAAATAGAAAGACGTAGAGACATGCATTACCACAGAGAGAGAGAGAGAAAGAGACAGACACACAGAGATTCTAGAGAGGCAGAGATATAGAGAGACAAAGAGATGTCTGAGAAAGACAAAGATACATGAAGAAACAAAGACTGAGAGATACCAAGAGATATAGAGACATAAAGAACAAGAGACAGACAAAATGCAGAGACATATAGAAATAGAGAGATGGAGACAGAAGAGAGAGGAGAGGGTTAGAGCATTGAGAGGTAGAGACAGAGAGAGAGACAGTAGGAGAAAGACAGGAAGAGACAGCCACACCCCTGTAATCAGCCTGTCCTTGGACCCGATGAGCCCTGATTAGGGGGTGGGGGTGGGGATCAGTCCATCTGCGGCTGACTGTGCTGGGCCCTGATCTGTCCAGAGGAGGGCACCCCATCCCACGTGCACATAGGCTCACCATGGCCATTCCCATCCCTGCTGCCCAAGGTCTTCGCCATCTTCGCCTTTGCCACATGCGGCAGTTACAGTGGGGAGCTGCAGCTGAGCGTGGTTTGTGTCAACAAGACCTACAGTAACCCTAGCATCGAGGTCGAATTTGAGTATCCCTTCAGGTGTGCCCCCACCCTTGCCCACCCCTGGGACCCCTACAGAGCTGGGAGAGGGCAGGGGTGGGGTGGGATGGGCCAACACCTCATCCTCAGTGGCTCCTGCCCAGCCCCCACCTCAGGAGCCCACACTCACTCAGGTCACTGCGCATGCACTGAGCACCTACCTTGTGCCAGACACTGCTCTGGTCATCTAGGACATGTATGTGGTGAGCAAGACAGACCTGTTGCCCACTAGCTATTGTCTAGTGAAGGGGAGGGGCAGGAGACAGGCAATAACCAAGGTTCAAAAGTAAAAGTATGTAGGTAGATAGAGCTTTAGTGCAGTAAGTATTCAACTACTGTTAGCCAATATTATTCTTTCATTCCCATTCATTCATTCCATACACTTTTTTTGTTGTTTTGAGAGTTCATGGTATACCAGGTACTGCTCAAAGTGCTGGAGACATCACAGTAAGCAAAATAGACCCAGCTCCGTACCCTCATGGCAGCAGCACTATAGCACACGAAGGCAGAAGGAGAATCCCTGCAGCCTGGGAGACATTCAGGGAGGGCCCCTCGTCCGGTGTTGTGCGATAGGGAAGAGTGAAGGGGCGCTGCTTGCCTCTCGGGACTGAGGGAAGCCAGTGCAACCATTCCTGTAGCTCCTGAGCTCGCACTCTGTGCGGGGAGGCAGGCGCAGGACTGTGAGCACAAGCAGGCACGCTCACTGCCCTAGGCAGATGCTTCCCTCCTGGGGTGAGGGGAGACACAGGCGCACAGACAGCGTTTCCAACCAGGCCTCGGAGGCGCCTGCACATCGCACAAGTGCCCTGGAGCTCCAGGTCCTCACCTGTACAACGGGGTACTACTGCTCACCTTACAGAGTTAGGAGGAGTAAATGAATGAGGCCTGGTGAAGGGCCAGGCACACAATCAGCGTTCCATCCGTGGTTGTTAACATCAGGAAAATAGATATGTTGAAGGGACTCGGGAAAGAGGTCACTAATTGAGTTGGAGATTGGGGGGGGGGGGGGTTGAGTGCTAAGAATAAAAGGAGACCTCCCAGGATGGAGGGCAGTGAAGAGAGGGAAGCCCAGCGGGAGGCGCTAGGGAGGTGTGGCCTGAGAAGCAGGGGGTGACAATCAAGGATCCACAGGTTCACAGAAGCCGAGTTTGGGGAAGCGGGGAGGAGGAGCTGGCAGTATGGGATATTGAGAGCAGGCCCTTTGGGAATACAGAAGACCACCAAAATCGATGGACCTCCCCCTGCCACACACACACACACTTCCAATACCTAGGACCTGAGGTCCTGAGGATCTGCCTGTTACCCACAAGTCTCCTGGGAAAGTCTGTGCCCTGAATCCTCTTGACCAATCCACCCACTCCCCCAAAACCTCAAGGGCCTGTCATCACCCCCTTGGATACCCCCTCTCCTAACCCAGCACACTAGAAACCCAGAAACTCAAACTCAGATTCAACTCAGCTCCAACATTTAGCAGCTGCACAACCTTGAGCAAACAACCTTGCTGAGCCTCTGTTCACCTGTAACATGGGTAGAATAATGTCTGCTTTAGAGAATTCTGGGTGGCAGGGTCATTAAATGAGGACATTGTGTAAAGCGGTTAGTAAGGGATCAGTAAGTATAGGCTTTGGGACCTTTGCTGCTCAAGGGCCCTGGCACAATTTGCTCAGTCTCAGGATCCTGCCCCCCCCCCCAGTCTGAGGCAAGAGCTCTGGGACCCCACCCCAGTTCTCCCCACACACATTTTGTCCCCATGACCTCTCCTCCATCACACCACAGGAAAAGCCATATCCCCCTGCCTTCCCAACGCCCCCCTCCCCCCATACACACACATTCTGTTCCAGAATCCCTTCTACCCTCCTGTCTGTCTCTTCCTATTTTGTAGTCTCTGGGCTTTCCTCTGCTTTGCATACATTTCTTTCTCTCAGGGACATGAAATACAATGCAGGAAAGAGTCCATATGTAGGGAGAAAACCTAGGATTCAGATCCCAATTCTGCCATTCCCTTGCTGTGTGACTTTAAGCAAGTTAATGCACTTGAACGAGCCTCTGTTTCTGCCTCTGTACATTTATTTCACTTAATAAACATTTATTGAGTGTCTACTACACGGCAGCACTGTTTCAGGCCCTAGAGACACCACAGCGAACAAAACCAAGGGCAAAGTCCTGCCTTCTTGTAATTACAGCAAAAATCAAGGGGGGAAATGGTATTTCAGATGGGGTATCATTGCTACAGGGAAGAATGTAGCAAGGAAGAGGGGCTAAGGAGTGCTGGGAAGAAATGGTTGAATTTAATTTGAAATAGTAAGATCAGGGAAGACCTCACTGAGAAGGGGACAGTGAGCAAAGCTGGAAGATGAAGACAGTAAGACATAAAGCTATCATCTAGAGGAACATTTCAGTGCCAAGATCCTGGGGTGGGAGAGTGCCTGCTATATTCTACGAATAACCAAGTGGACCAGGGGACCTGGGTTGGAGTGAGGGGTGAATAAGGCATTTCGTGGGGGATGCTATGAACCATCAGTGAAATGTGACTGGTACACCGTAGGTGCTCTGTGGATGCTTATTTCCTCCTCTTCCTGGAACCTGTCAATCTGGGGTGCTCATGACTGGGCAGAGGGGAGGGGGTTCCTGGGTCTGGGCCACACCTGCCCACCTCTCTCTGCAGGCTGCACCAAGTGTACTTTGATATACCTGACTGCAGAGGGGGCACTTCCAAAGTCTTCCTACTGGGAGACTACTCCTCCTCGGCGGAATTCTTTGTCACCGTGGCTGTGTTTGCCTTCCTCTACTCCATGGGCGCGCTGGCCACCTACATCTTTCTGCAGAACAAGTACCGAGAGAACAACAAAGGGCCTATGCTGGTGAGCCCCTAAAGCCACTTGCATGCAGGGGTCAGGGGGAAACAGCCGTGTTCATAGGCCACATCAAATCCCAGACAGGCCCACAGGCAAGCAGCCACCATTTAACAACCACACATGTGACTGCTGCCGCTGCTGTTGCTATGAGCATGGGAACAGCAAATCATAGAGTGACAGGGACACACTTTTAGCCCACACAATCCCAGCCAGGCTTACACCTCTCACACAACCACACAGTACAGATCAAAGGAAGGAGCACACAGAGGTTCACTGGAACAGTCATGCCACACAGACACATGGATTCCTCCACAGCTGTACTCATACACCTTCATCCCAGACACAAAATGACACATAGTCCCACAATCCGACAAAAGTGGAAAGACACAGTACTTTCCATAGATTTGGCAACCATCCCACAGATCCCCCCAAACTCACACCCACATACCACAGTCACACTCCCACATCCTCTGTGTCACATACACACACAAGGCCAAGCTAGGAGGGTCACCTTCAGGTGAGTGTTGGGGAAGAGACAGACCTCTTCCAGGGGACCCCTCTCCTAAGAAAGCCTGTGATCTGAGGAGACCCCACAGCCCAGCATGCAGCCGCCCACTCACAGTGCCATCTTCCTGTCTCCTGCTCGTGCTAGGACTTCCTGGCCACGGCAGTGTTTGCCTTTATGTGGCTGGTTAGCTCATCAGCATGGGCCAAGGGGCTGTCAGATGTGAAGATGGCCACAGACCCAGAGACCATTATCAAGGGGATACCTAACTGCCAACAGAAGGATACTACATGCAAGGAGATAAGAGACCCCGTGACCTCTGGCCTCAATACCTCGGTGGTAAGCCAGGGAAGCTGGCTGGACTGGCTGGGGGGGTGGGGGGCTGGCTCACTTACAGTCTGGCATGCAGAGTGATGGAGAGAGAGGATGAGAGGAGAGTTCAGAGGAAATCCAAGAGGGCTTCCCAGAGAAGGCATGCCAACAACAGAGCCTTGAAGGATTAGACAGCAACTGTAACCACTGACACCACAGACTGTCGCCAAGAAGAGAACATGAGATCTGTCCAGTTAGGTTTGGGAGACCTGGATCCCAGGCCCAGCCTAGTCATGTAAAATCTCTGGGAACTCAGTACCCTCCTGGAACCTCAGTTTCTTTATATGCAAAATCAATGAATAACTTGAAGTAGTTCCCACCGGGATACCTCCTGCTGGTACAAGTCTGTCTGAGCTCAAATCCAAGCTCTGCCACTTGAAAACTCTGTGACCTGAAACTAGTCACTCAGCCTCTCAGGACTCAAGATGAGCATGTAAATTGCAAACTTAGAACAGGTCTTGTTCCAAAGTTGAGTATTTACAGGGCTAATACCATACAAAGTGCTTAGAAAAGGGCCTGGCATATGGTAAGTCATATACAAATGTCTAAGATGTTAAGAGTCCAACTCTGTCATTTGCTGGCTGAGACCTTGACTACTTAGCCTCTCTGGGCCTCAGTTTCAACTGTAAAGTGGAGATACTACTTTGTGTCTCAAAATTGAATTATATTGTATATATTTATTGTATATACACATAAAACATAATTATATTTATAAAACATGTATGATATAAAAGTATATATTCATATACTTCATACATGTGTAACTACATATATATTTGTGTATACATATCTATGTGTACTTCTGCATCTATTAGTGGTACATTAACACATTTAATCAAAGTGAGGCTTAACATTTTATATATTAAATTTTTACATGTTTACTATATTTTATACATGTACTCACATGTATATGTAACATGTAGATGTGCAAATATATAAACACATATATGTAATGTTACTAAATCTCAGCATCCCCGGGGAATCTGAATTTCAACACTCCCTGCCCCTCCCCACCCAAGGTGATTTTTCTGCATATTGGTGTTCATGTGCTGGTACTAACTAGGAAGGTCCAGGCTTCAGAAACCACCACCCTTCCGGAGCCCGCAGATTTATGCCCAATACACGCGGCCTCAATGCTCCCTGGGACCGCCAACGTAATGGGCGTGGAACTACAGCTAGGCTTTGTCTCCCCGCAGGTGTTCGGCTTCCTGAACTTGGTGCTATGGGTCGGCAACCTGTGGTTTGTGTTCAAGGAGACAGGCTGGGCAGCCCCATTCCTGCGCGCGCCTCCCGGTGCCCCAGAGAAGCAACCAGCGCCCGGAGACGCCTATGGCGAGGCGGGCTATGGGCAGGGCCCCGGCGGGTACGGGCCCCAGGACTCCTACGGGCCCCAGGGCGGCTACCAGCCCGACTACGGGCAGCCCGCCAGCGGCAGTGGCGGTGGCTACGGGCCACAGGGCGACTACGGGCAGCAAGGCTATGGCCCTCAGGGTGCGCCCACCTCCTTCTCCAATCAGATGTAGTCTGGTGAGTGACGGGCGGGCGGTGCGGCCAAAGAGGGTACCTGAAAGGAGATGGGCGGGCCAGTGAACCAATAAGAGTCCGGAGTAAATGGTACCTGAGACGCTGGCCAGACAAGTAAGGGTGATAGTTTGAAGGGGTCGATAGAGAGGCGGAGCTACAATGCTAACAGCGAAAACTACCCAATGAATGGAGAGCAGGAGTAGTGGTGCTTGAAGATGGGCAGAATGAAGAACCAATGGGAGAGGTAGAAGTGCAGCTCTGCGGGAAGGAATGGGAGAGAGAAACAGGCAGAGCAACCAATGAAAGGAAGGATTGGCAGGGGTACTTGGCATAGTGGAGAATCAGCGTAGCATTGCCGCAGTGAAGGGAAGAGGAGTGAATGGTTAGCCAATATGTTATGATAAGGCCAGTAAATGGTGAGGGTAACCGGGCTTGGATCACGAAGGACAGACAAGCTCACCAATCTGGGAGGAGGTGATAGATCTGCCACCTCTCTCCAGTTCTCTAGGTGAGGTAGGTGGTGTGGAATTTCAAAGAAGGAAAAAGGGCGGGGCGGGGCGGGGGCATTGGAAAGGCTGGCACTTCTTGCCAGACATGAAAAGAGAAGTGAGATTTTCTTCACATATGACGGGGGGGTTGTAAGGGAAAGAGACAAGGGGATTGCAAGAGAGGGAAAAGGCAAGGAGGTGGCAACGCGTGTTGGAGGTAGCTTCTGGCACTTGGCCAGGATGGAAAGAGCAGGGAGAAGTTTATTACCCATCCCACATCTAATTCATCAAAAAATCCTGCTGGCTCTACCTTCACAATATATCCATAATCATTCCATTTTCACTGTCATCTCCCCTGGACATCTTAACAGATTTCCACCTCCGTTCTGTTCTATTCATAGCATTGGGAAGGATACCATTGAATCCTAAGCAAGCCACGGTTCTTCTGTGCTCAGAGCTCTGCCAGAGCTCCCATCTCACTCAGATCAAAAGCCAAAGCATTCACAGGGCACTACACAATCTAGCTCCTGCCCTCACCTCTCTGACTTCTCACCTCCTACCACTCTCTCCCTCCACCACATAACATACACACTGTCTGTTCCAGCCACACTGGCCACCTCCATGTGCCAGGCACAATTCATCTTCAGGGCCTCGGTACTTGCTTTCCCCCAGGAGTTTCACAACCTCACATACTTGGCCAGCGCCTTACAAGTCCCCTTTTGTTACCTCTCTCATAGTACCCTGTGCTTTTCTTTACCTCAATCTGTAATTATTCGTTTATATGTTTATTGACTGTCTCTCCCCGCAGACTAGCGGATGTGACCATGACTTCTTCATGGTGTACACACATTACTTAGAACACTGCTAATGTTAAGAAACACTTATTGAGGAAATAATAGAAAAAAAAAAACATAACACGAGACTTTTTACTCTCATTTTACTCTTCTCTGCTCAGAATCTTCCCATAACTTATACCTCATCCAGAGTCAAAGCTGAAGTCCTCACAACCTAGTCCCCAAAACCCTAAGTAACCTCATTACCTACCTCTCTGAGCTCACCTCCCACCATTCTCCCATGTTCATTCCACTCAAGCCCCATTGATATTCTTGCTGGTCCTCACACACACTAAACATTGTCCCACCCCAGAGCCTTTGCATTAGCTATAGCCCCCTGCCTAGAATGCTCTTCCCAGTTATCTGCATGGCTCATTTCCTCACCTCCTTAACTCTATTCCAGTGTCACTTCTTCACTGAAATGTTCTCTGAGTACCCTACTTACTCAACCTTCCTTCCCCTAGTGGCACTCCTAAAACCCTCATCCTGGTCTACATTTTGTTTTTCCATTTCAGTTATTATCACCTTACGTTATGCTAGATAACATCATACATTATGGTAGTTGTTTGAAAATCTGGCTCCTGTAATACAATGTAAGCTCCACAAAGATAAGAGTCTTTGTTTGGCTCAATATAGTTTATAAGCAATGACTAGAACAGTTTTGGTTCATGGATTTCTTCAGGTTGAAGGAGTGGGGACCATAATTTCTTTGGTACCTAATCTAGTAGGGCAAGGTATGTCTTCCCAATAGGGGCAGCTGAAACGAAGCTGACTCCAGGACTCTAAGCAAAGGAAAAAAGAAGAAAAGGCATGCCAGGCAGAGGGTAAAACCAGGGCAAAGGCATAGCAGCCCGGCCCCTCCCTAAGCTCACCACCTGTGTTTGGACCCCCTCTCCTTTCTGTGTCTTTTGTCTCCACAGGTCAGTACAGCCCGGGAGGACCCCATGGGTGGGCAAGAGCTCAGGAGAAGGCCTGCCTCCCTTCCCACCCCTACACCCCAGGTCTCTACCCCTCAAGCCAGGAGACCCTTAACTGTCTTTGCCATATATATATATATATATATATATATATATATATATATATATATATATATATATATATATATTAGATATAGATAGATATAGATAAATATAGATATCTATTTGTCTGTCTGAGCCTTGCCCCCACTTCATTCCCCTCATGCATTAGGGGCCCAATCTTGAGTAGGCTCCACTCTTACCCCTAGCTCTTCCCCTGCATCCCTTGGCCCCTCTCTGTTCCTTGGCCCTGTGCCCTAAGGTTGGGGAGGACTCTAAAAGGGGGACAAGGAAGAAACAGACCTACAGTAGGCTGTATAGGGTGAGTGGGTATGACTTCAGACTCTCTCCCCTCTCTCCCTGGCCTTGATTCCTCCAGCAATGCTTGAACATGGGTCATTAGAGATTGGGGGGCTTGGGACCTAAGGTGGTCTTAGAGAGGAGCTCTGGAGTGGAGGGGACTAGTAAGCAGGGGGATTGGGTTCCAGATAAACTGGAAGTAGAGTCCAAAGAAGAAGGGCTCCCTAGAACATTCTGGAGTGGAGCTTGGAAGGAGGCTGAGTTCTTGGTTCTAGAAGGGGTGGGGCTATAAGTGAGGCAGCAGGTGGGTTCCAGAGTGGCAGGGCTTGGAGTAGTTCCATGAAAGGATGTGACTTGGGGGCTTGGGGACAGCATTTAGAAGAACTTTGAGAGTTCTGGTAGGAGTGGGGCTTGAACCAGGCAGTGAGTGAGGCTCCAGAATCGTTGGGTCTTGGATTGGGACCTGAGCCCATGGAAGGGGTGTGGCTTGAAACATTCTGGAGACTGGGTTGGATTCTAAGGTAGTCAGGAAAGAAGGGAGAATTCAGGACTTGGCCAAGCTTGAGTGAGGGCATGGCCAGGGTTCTAGATGGGGTGGGGCTTAGAGTGGGGCATGCTTGGTGTTTTCAGAAGGGACAGTGAAATGGGGCAGTGAAGAAAATATACTTATTTTAAAGCGGTCAGGTTTAGCAGTGGCTAGGGCCTGCAGGATGGGTTTTGTTAGAGGTGTGGAGGGAGAATATCCCAGGCCAAGGCTGGAGACTAAGGGGTCCTGGGGAAAGCTGAGAGGTATGGCTTGGAGGGTAAGGGGTAGGATCCAGAGAGAAGCACCCACACACACCCTTGCCCACCCCTGCGATGGGATAGCTAGGTAATCAGAAGACAGAGCCAATGGATCTGTGGGGCCAGCCCACCCCTCTCCTCCTTTTCTCCTGCCTCTTCCCTTCCTCCACACCCCCACCCATCCTGGGGTGGTTGGAGGCCCAATCTGGATGCCCTATCCTACACCTTCTGCTGTGTCTGTGAAGTTGGTAGTGCCTGTGACCGTGTGTTGCCATTTTGTCTGGCTGTGGCCCCTCCCCTCCCCTCCAGACCCCCACTCTTTCCCATGCCCTTAGGTATTGTTTGAAGAATCCCTCCCCAGAGGAAGAACAAATATGATCAAATCTCCTCCCCTAAATAAACTCCTCAACCACCTAGTCCACCTGACTCGGACTTCTCAGTGTGTCTTTTTGGGGGGACACAAAGCGAGAGATGGGAGAGAGGAGGTAAGAAGAAGCTCTGCCTCTGACCTACTGGATGCTCTTCAAGTCACCCCACCATTTTAGGCCCTTCCAACAGTGTTTGGCCGAGTAGCATCCTTAGTGAAGCCTCACCCGCCGATCATTCTAAGTCACCCTCTGAGTAGTCCTGCCCAATGCCCCACTACAGGCCACAGAAAGCCGTCATTCTAGGGTTCAGTTCTAATTATGGTCCCTATATCATGCACCTTCCCAGTCCTGTTTTCAAATCCCCAAGGACCCATACTTCACCAGGAGAGTACCCTCTGTGCACCCCCCTCATATTCTTCATTTCTTAGTCTCCACCCCACCTAGAAAACCAGGAGACAGGCTGGGCTGCACTGCCAGGAGGTGGGGTGCCCAGTGACTCCTTCGTTCACACGTTCCCTTTAACCCCTCCCTGACTCCTCCCTGGGGCAAGGAGAGGCGGGAAGTGACAGGGATGTGCGTAATGGGACTGGAAATCTCCAGAGCCCATGATGAAAGGCCTGGCTGATCACCGCCTCCACTAAACCTGATTAGAGACCTAAGCCTAATTAGAGACCCTGGCCCATCATCCGAGTTCTGACTGCAAGCAGGGGACTGTCTCCTCCCAGGCCCGAGGCACAGCAAAGCCTGAGAACACCAAGGAGAGACTCCCAGCTCTGGGAATAAGCTCAGGGGAAGGGATAGCCATCTGGAGAGAGAAAAAATGAGAGCAAGGGAGGGAAGGCTTTAAGATCTATTTCTCAGGATTTAGGGGGCATGACATCTGGGCCTATAAGGATAGGGAGAGATGGAAAGAGGGCATGGGAACCTGGCCAGTGATTTTAACCTCCCCCCAGTAAATCTCATATAATCCTGGCTTTGACGCGATGGGAGCAGGGTGGGGATGAGGATGGGGAGTGTGGGGGTGTATAAAAGCTAGTTCTCTGAGGGAAGGGGGAACGAGGGAGCACCATCTGGGACCGCAATGGAGTTGGGGACCATTCCCCCGGATGAATGCGGGGGGGAAAGAATCCCTTGGAACATAACCAGTGAGGAGCGGGTCAAGAGATAACTTTAACCCCTCCCCCAAACGAACGTCCAAGAGAAATCCACACCGCGCCAATACAGGTACCCTACCGTGTCACCCCTTGCAGTCAGGCCGCCACTTACAAGTTCCCCCTCCTCCACTACAGAGTCCTCAAGCCCTAGACCGGGGGTGGCGAACCTATGGCACGCGTGCCCAAAGTGACACGCGGAGCCATTATTTCGGCACGCGGAGCTGTGAATACCATTTAAAAATTACTGTTTATGCTCTTATAGACATAAAACGAATCGATACCTCTATCTCACTCGATGGGTTGGCACGCGAGTCGAGCGCGTATACGCTTATTTCATAAACTTTGGCACCCAATCGCCAAAAGGATCGCCACCCCTGCCCTAGACTGTCCCGCGAAGGGCCACGTGGCACCGTGGGGGCCTTGGCGGCGGGCAGGGAGCTCTCCCGCACGGCGCTCCTGGGCTGCGTGCTCTTCGCCTCTAGGCAGGGGGCGCGTTGGCCCAGAGAGACATCAGGCCAAGAGGCGGGCATTGCGAGGCGCGCTCCACCCCTGCCGGTGTCAGGTTTACGGAACAGAACTTCCAGGCAGGACGCGCGGTAGCCTGACGGCGGCGAGATTTCCATTCCCCTGACCCGGCCCAGCTTGACCCTGCCTGGGCCCGCCATGTTCGCGCGTGGGTCCCGAAGGCGCCGCTCGGCGCGTTCGGTGAGTGAGACTCGGGGCAGTGGCGGAGGTCAGGGGTAAACTGAGGCTCGCGAGAGTGGGCGGGTGATAGGATTAGCGAGGAGAAGCTCCACAGAGGGTCTGGTAATGCCCATCCCCAGAAATCTCACACCAGAGGGGCTGGGACTGCTGAAAGCGTGTGGGTGAAGGAAAGTGAAGATCTGGTGGCCCACGTTGCCTAGTCACCTCTCCACACACCTTTACCAGCACCCCAAGGACCTGGTGTACTCCCCTCTCTTGTGAATTATGGGCGGGAATTCTGAGGGCCAAAAGATTGGGTCTAGGGGTCCTGGATTAAACAATGGCCTTTCAGCTTCTGAAGGTAGGAACCTCCTCCTGTTCCTTAGTGGAAAGTGAACTGCAGACTGAGGTCCCTATATTCCTGAGGTGCCAGAATAATGACGGTTGAGGGACTGAGACTTGGGGGAAGAGGGCTTCCCAGTTTCCATTTGAGAGAAGGAGCTTTTGAGTTCCTAGATAGGAGGGTCTCTCTCTTGCTTTGGAGGGGGTCTCCAGGTGGGGTCTGAGTTTGGTGGTCTAGAGGAATGAATAGCCCTAGGATATGAGGGGTAGGTACTAAGGCTTCTTGGGGTGGGGTTTCTGAATGGATCAAGGGCCTCCTGAGGTCCTGGAGGAGGGTCTGCAGTTCCTGGGTATGAAAGTATGAAGCTAGGGTTTGGGGGAGGGGTTCATGTGTGGATGCTATGTAAGGAGGGGCTCTCAAGACTTACATCCTGTGGAACTGGAATACTGCTGGCCTCGTGGGTGAAGAAGGGACCAAGATGAGGCCTAGGGGAGACACCAGATTAGGGACTCAGTGCTCTGAGTGGGGAGAGTACTGAGACCTGGGGGAGGTGTTTGAGGCCTGGAGGAGTCTGAGGCTGGGGGAAGTCAGAAGCTGGCCTGGGGAGGGGAATTCCCTGATAAGGGGGCAAATAGGAAGGTGGCCTCAGCTGTCCTACCTCTACCACTGTTCTGGCCCCCTCCCCCACACTTCGGGTGCTGTCCCAGCCTGCCCAACACTGCCCTGGTGGAACAGGCCCCAGCGTGCTGTCCTGGGACTTCAAGTGGAGAGGCAGGCGTTGATTTCTCCCTCCCCACCTGTGCGCCTCACCCCATCCCACGTCTGCCCCCACCTACTACAGCCTCCAGAGGCTGAGGACCCAGACCGTGGCCAGCCCTGTAACTCCTGCAGGGAGCAATGCCCCGGCTTCCTGCTGCATGGCTGGAGGTAAGTGACCATTCCAGGGCCTGTCTTTGTCAGGGCCCTGCCCTCAGGGGAACCCCCCAAGAGACTTAGGCCACGCCCCTAGACTTGAGCAGGGTCCACAGAAGAAGCTCAGTTGGGTAAAGAGCCTCTAGCTCCGATTCAGAGCCCTGCCCACTGACTCATTCCCTGTTGTCCCATTCCCAGGAGAGCTCTACCCACAACACAGCCCCACCCCCAGGCACGTCCTCCCCAAGCGTGAGTCCCATTCCTAGGGAGATCCTGGTTCCCTGGTTCGAGCACTGCCCACGGACCTCCAGTCCCCTTCTTGGATGAGAAACTCCTCTCTCTAACCCAGTGCCCTATCCTCCTGCTGTAGTCCTGTGCCCCAAACATTCAGACAGGTTCAGAGCCTCAGCACAAGCTAGCACCCACCTCCAGGGAAAGCTTCTCCACAATGTCCAGAGCCATTCCTGAGGGGAAGCCCCTAGCTGTCTAGCTCCAGTCTCAAACTCAGATTCTCGCCCTTACTCAGGCCAGAGTCCCAAAGTTGAAAGTTATGGGAAGGCCTTCAGACCCCACAGCCCCACCCCTTCAACCTGCGCCCAGGGTTACCGCCCCACATCCTCTCAGCCCCGCCCCCAGGCCCAGGGTTCTCTGGTAGTGGTAAACTACGTGGGACTTGGCCTGCCAAGGGATCGGAGTGGGCTATTCCCTAGTGACTGACCCCCATCCCGGCCCCCTCAGAAAGATCTGCCAGCACTGCAAATGCCCGCGGGAGGAGCATGCTGTGCACAGCGTGCCTGTGGACCTGGAACGCATCATGTGTCGGCTCATCTCGGACTTCCAGCGCCACTCCATCTCTGATGATGACTCAGGCTGTGCCTCGGAGGAGTATGCCTGGGTGCCCCCTGGCCTCAAGCCAGAGCAGGTGACCAGAAGGCACCGCCCACTCTTGCTCTCCAGTAAGAGCACACACAGGCACGCACACATACACACTCAGGTGGAAACCTGTTTCTGGAGTAACACTAAGGTGTTTGGTCAGACTGTGTCTGTCTTTCTGACCCCTGTGTGATTTAGGGGTGGTCAGCCCCCCAAAACTTGCAGGACACCCTCAATGATCATCGGGCCAGTTTCTCAGGGCATTTCACCCCACACCTATTCTACCCCTTCCTCAGGGCTTATCCCGACACTTCATTCACCACATCCTCATTGATTAATTCATTCAACAAACAGTTACTGAGTGCCTACTGCATGTCAGACACGGTTCTATGCACTGAGGGACACAACAGTGAACAAAACAAAAAAATATGTATCTGCTCATATGGATGCTAGGTTCCCAGAGAGAGCAACAGCCAACAGACAAGCCTGTAAAAATATGTCAGATGGTGTAAGGTTTCTGAAATTAAAAGTAAAATAAAGCAGGGAAGGGGTTAGAGAGAGGTTTTAGAATTGTATTATAAATAGGGTGCCCAAGTAATTCTCTTTGAAAATATATAATGTTTGACCTTCCTGAAGGAAGTGAAGAGTTAACCACACAGAAAACTAAAATTAGAGAGATCCAGGCAAGGGGAATAGCGAATGCAAAGACCCTGAGGCAGAGGTGTGCATAGTGTATGTGAGGCGACCAGTGCACTGGAGCAGAGTGAGCCACCAGAAGAATGGAGGTGAGGTCAGAGAGAAGGTGGGGGGCCATGGAGAAGACTTGGACTTTACTCTGAATGAGGGAGGAGCCACAAGAGAGTTGTGAGCAGAGACACAGTGTTATTTGTCTTATGGTTTAACAGGATCCCTCCAGCTGCTAAGTGTAGAATGGACTTAGGAGTGAGGGCAGAAGCAGGGGACCAGTGTGTGTGTGAGGGGGGGGAGGGTTACTGCCATAGTCTAGGTGGCCAATGACAGTGCTGGCAGCGGAAGTAGTAAGCGATGGTCTGATTCTGGTTATATTTTGAAAGTGGAGCTGAGAGGATTTGCTTGTGGGTATGTGAGAGAAAGGAATCAAAGATGACCCTAAGGGTGGATGGATTAACTGCTGTAGGTCAGGCCAAAGCAGGAGCATGTTTGAGGTCTAAGGGCCTAAGTTTGCTTTTGGCATCTGGAGTTTGAGATGCCCTTTAGACATCTGAGTGGCCACATTGCCTGGAACTCACGGGCAAGGTCATAGGGCTGGAGGCATGCATTTGTGAGGCGTTAGCCAAGAGATGGTATTTATAGCCGTAAGGTTGCATGTGATTCCCAAGCGAGTGAATGGAGATAGAGGCAAGAGGACCAAGGACTGAGTCTGAGGACCCTCCCACATCTAGGGGTCAGCTAGTTGAGGAGAAACCAAACAAAAGACAGAGAAGGAGTGGCCAACAGGTTTCCTTTGGGTTAAGAAGAAACCCAGGACGGTGTGGTGGCCTGGAGGCCAAGAGAACACAGTGTTTCCAGGAGGAGGGGGTCATCTCAGCTGTGTCCAGTGCTACTGATGGGACAAGTTGGATAAGGACTGACCCCTGAGCAATGACTTGAACAGTGTGGATGTCATTGATGTCTGTGACAGGAACAGCTTTAGAGGACGTGCGGGGACTGACAGGGCAGGGAAGGTGGAGTGATGTCTGGAGAGAATGGGAGGAGAGGAAGTGGAGACAGTGCGCACAGCTCTTTTGAGAAATTCTGCTATGAAGGGAAAGAGAAAAGTGGAGCCACAGCTGTAGGGGAAAGTGGGGTCAGGACCTGAGAGAACTCTTGGCGTGTTTGGGAGGTGATAGAAATGATCCAGCCTGTAGGAGGGAGAGACGGAGGGAGTCAGTAGAAGTTCCCTTCCGATGACTAACTTTCTCAGAGAAGTCGGAATCCACCCTCCCACTGGATTCCAATTCACCCCTAGTCTCATTTGTTTTCTCTCATCCTCCATGTTCTCCCAGGTATACCAGTTTTTCAGCTGCCTCCCAGAGGACAAGGTCCCCTATGTCAACAGTCCTGGAGAGAAATACAGGCTCAAGCAGCTACTGCATCAGCTGCCCCCACACGACAGTGAGGTGAGGACAGAGAAGACAGGAAGGGGGTGACAGGTAGGGGGCACAGCCTAGGCCAGTGCTGGGCAGCTGGAAACGAACGGGCAGCATCAGAGGAGGAAAGGTGAGCTGATCGGAGGTGAAAGGTGTGGATGGGCAGGGGGAATCGGGGCATTCTTTAGCAAAACCACAGCTGGGCCTTGGGGGAGGCCGGGATGGGCCTTTCGGTCAGGAGGCACCATCTATACAAAGGCCTCGAAGTACATTTTTTGAGCGTGGATGACATTTGGAAGAGGGTTGGGGACAGACATCAGGGGAGGAGCCTGGACGACCCCCACCCCCGCAGGCACAGTACTGCACCTCACTGGGAGAGGAGGAGAAGAAAGAGCTCAGAGCCTTCAGCCAGCAGCGGAAACGGGAGAACCTGGGCCGTGGCACTGTGCGCATCTTCCCCGTGACCATCACTGGGGCCATCTGCGAGGAGGTGAGCCCTGGAGCCCCTCAGGAAGTGAGGGGTGCTTTTGCTCCAAGCCCTGGGGGTGCAGGGCCCATCTCCCGGGCCCTGGAAAGATGAGGCCTGCAACTTAAACCCTAATGGTTTTCTCTGGTATTTCCTCTGATTGATAGGTTCTTTTCTTTGCATCCCATTGTTAGGTAGAGACTGTCTCTAAGGTCTCCCTGGTCACTGATGTTTGAGTATGGGGCCCCTTGGTGAATGGAGCCTGTCCCTTAGATCCCACTGTTAGGTGCAGTCTAAGGAGGCCCTTATTGGGCCTTCTCTATTAGTTTCTTACCCTCCACATAGTGGATGTGGGCATGGGCTGTCTCTCTGTCCTTTTGTGGCCAAGACTTGTCCTTAAGAACCCACCCACCATAGCAGGGCCTGTCTCTAGAGCCCAGCAGTTGGGAGAATTTGTCTCCAAGGCCCCCTCTGGTGGGTGGGGCCCGACCTGAGATCCTATTGTTAAGTGAGGTCTGTCATTAAGGTCCCCCCCACTGGCCTGTCTCTGGTGTGTCCAACCCCCCAAGGGCAAGACTTGCCTTTAAAGCCCCCTATGATGTATAGGGCCTGTCTCCATAATTCCCCACAGGAGCAGAACCAGTTTCTAAGGCACTGCCCACCCCCATGTAGACAGGGCCTGACTCAAAGTTACCCCGTGGGTAAGGCAGTCACAAAGGCCTGCCCTGGGGTTAGGCTCAGGTATGACACATGCCTTGGCTGATCCCCATCCATCTAACCATCTTGGTGAGGGTGATGGTGTCTGCCTGTCATCTGGCAGTGTGGGAAGCAGATTGGAGGCGGGGACATCGCAGTATTTGCCAGCCGTGCAGGCCTGGGTGCCTGTTGGCACCCCCAATGCTTTGTGTGCTCCACGTGTCGGGAGCTGCTGGTGGACCTCATCTACTTCTACCATGCTGGCAAAGTCTATTGTGGTCGCCACCATGCTGAACGCCTGCGTCCACGCTGCCAAGCCTGTGATGAGGTTTGTGCCTCTCTGCCCAGGGGTAGGCGTGGAGGGTGGGCAGGGACAGGGGCAGGTCCTTCTGACAGCCACAGATGGTCTGCGCCCCCCAGATCATCTTCTCCCCTGAGTGCACAGAGGCTGAGGGCCGGCACTGGCACATGGGTCACTTCTGCTGCTTCGAGTGTGAAGCGTCATTAGGAGGACAGCGCTATGTCATGCGTCAGAGCCGCCCCCACTGCTGTGCCTGCTACGAGGCTCGCCATGCGGAGTACTGTGATGGCTGTGGGGAGCACATTGGTAGGTGAACGTGGCACAAGACGGGGTGGATGGACAGCTGGGCCATAACTCTCCCCCAGCTTCCTCCTGTCCTCCAGGCCCCGTCCATGGTTACCCCACATACTTTCAGTCTAGCCCCAGCACCACAAGTCCTGTCACCAATAGCCCCCATTCTGCCATACTTTCTAAACGCTAGCTACACAGCACTAGGAACCACTTACACGTCTAGGCCCACCTCCAAAGTGCCCTCTAATTCCAAGCCCCCCAGGGCTACACTCTCGGTCTAGACCCTATGCCCCAAGCCATACCCTATTTCCTAAGACTCCTCCATCAGCCTAGGTACCCCATACTGCCTAAGCCACACCCTACCCTCTAAGATTTACTCTTCCCACCAAGGCCACACCCTACTAAGCCCTGCCCTCACCACCCAGGCCTCTTCTTCAGGCCCACCTTCCACTCTCCTACCTAAAGCTACCTCTTAATGTCTAAGCCTGACCTACCTCTTAGAGTCCAGTGCCCACCCCCCGCTCTGGGAGGGAGCACCCTGCAAAAGACAGGGGGGGAGGGAGGAGACATTTATCAGCCAGTTTCTAGAAGAGGAGGAGGAACCTGGAATGAGGATCAAACCTCAGGTTCCCTGCTTTCTCCAGAGAAGGGCCACATTTTAGAGAGGTGAGGTGAGAAGGCGTTTCAGGGTACCCTGCCACAGGTTCCTTGCTTTCGGAGAAGAGCCCCACTCAGGAGGGGTAGGGACATGCCTGAGGGTTCTGCCTTAGTTCCCCCCCCCCCTCGTGTCGTCCCCACAGGCCTGGACCAGGGCCAGATGGCTTATGAGGGCCAGCATTGGCATGCCTCAGACCGCTGCTTCTGCTGTAGTCGCTGCGGGCGAGCCCTGCTGGGCCGCCCCTTCCTGCCACGCCGTGGCCTAATCTTCTGCTCACGAGCCTGCAGCCTGGGGTCTGAGCCCAAGGCCCCAGGGCCCAGCCGCCGCAGCTGGAGTGCAGGCACGGTCTCCGCACCGCTCATAGCCTCCACAGCCTCTTTCTCCGCTGTGGAGGGGACGTCTGAGACTGCCACCAAAGGCACCAGCACCAAGCCAGCGCCTGGTGAGTTGTTAGTTAACCTTCCAGTCATGCCCAACCACCCCGAGTACCCCCACAACCCTGGCCCCTTCCAGTGACTCAGCCAGGCCTTTCACCTGTGGAACCCAGGCCCCAACCTCAAACCATTCTAAGCCTCGTCTCCATCCAAACTACACCCCCTCATGAGCCCTGGTTCTGCCCCCCTACTGTACAGAGCCCTCCCCTACCTTAACTTGTACCTGCTTGAGCCCCAGTGTCCTCTTGTTTCCCCCAAACCCTTGACTATCCACCCTATCCCAAACCTAATCTACTCCAGCCTATGTCACACCCCCATACATCAATCCAGTCCTGCTCCCCCTGGGTTCCAACTTCCTTCTCTGCACTCCACTCAGAGCCTGTCCCAGGCCTGGTATTTCCTGCACTCCCCACTTCACTGCCCCTCTCCGACACCTGCTCCACGTTCCCAGTCCTGGTGGGGCTAAAGGGGAAAGGAGAAGGCCCTTACACAGGCCTGGCCTGTGGGAGACGGGGCAGATCCAGGGACTCTTTCCATCCCTTCAGCTGCAAAGACTGAGGAGCCCACCCGCTTTCTGAGAGGGGCCCCTCACCGCCATTCTATGCCTGAATTGGGGCTCCGCAGTGCCCCAGAGCCACCCCCAGGGACCTCAGGCCAACCTGACCCGGAAGATGGTGCCTTTGGTCGCCAGAGTGCCCCACGTGTCAGCTTCCGGGACCCTCTGGTGTCAGAGGGAGGCCCACGGCGAACCCTGAGTGCACCCCCAGCCCAGCGCCGCAGGCCTCGCAGTCCCCCTCCCAGGGCCACCACATGTCACCGCCACCACCACCACCACCGCCGCCGCCGCCACCGCGGCCGAGGCAGCCACCACCGCAGACGTCGTCACCCTCAGTGTGATTTGGGGTCAGGGTCGGACACAGACTCTTGCTCCAGCTCACCCTCCAGCTCTAGTTCCGAGTCCTCAGAGGATGATGGCTTCTTCTTGGGGGAACGCATCCCACTGCCCCCGCGCCTGTGCAGGCCCGTGCCTGCTCAGGACACTACAACAGAGACTCCCAACTCCCCATTGCTATGGCCCCTGGGTAACTCACGCCCAGGGATGCCTCGCCAATCCAGAGACAAGAACTGCATCGTGGCCTGAAGGTGGCGCAGTCCTGGTGAACTCCATTCTTCAGTGTAGCTGGGGATGTGACCTACCCCCAGCCTGAGTCATAAATCCCCTTCCTTCTTCCTTCCTTTGTTTGGACTATTGAAGTAATGTAACATATGGTGTAAAACAGGCCTAGTGGCCTCCTTGTTCCAGCTACCCCCTCTTCCCAAATTTCCCCCTCCTGATGCTTGAAATTTATTCACATTTGATCAAAGGACTAATTTATTCATTATTGTATATTTTAACAATCTGTTTATTGTGTATTTATATTTATCCCTCCACAGAACCACCCCCCACATTGAGGTTATTTGGAGTAGGTCACAACCTAGGGCCTGGAGTCTGAAATCTGAGGCACCCTTCTTCCTCGTTTTGTGGCTTAGGTGGGGCATAGTCCAAGCAGAAGTGATGTCTCCTTTTGGACACTGCAGAGAGGGACCTAGGCACACCCATAAGGGCGGCCACACCCAAGAGGGTTGATTGGCAGACTGGAAGACATTCTCCCAATAAAGGCACTTTTACTGCAAGAGGGGGCTGGGTGTTGGCTAGGAGTGTTGTAGGGGCGGGGCATCATTTCAATGGAAGTGTTATTTGCAGCTTGTAGAGAGACATGAAGGGAGTTCACCTACACCGGGCCATCTGCTGGGTCTGCAAGTATGAAAAAGAAAGAAAGCATTGATTGGATCCACATGTCCATTTTATAGCTAATACTGAAGCTTATAGTACTTATTGGCACTAACGCCATAAATATAAGGGACAGAGCTGGTATTCATGCCCTTGGGAAATCCTTTTCCTTATCTCCTCAGCTCCCTCAGCAACAATCACCTACACACACACACACACACACACACACTTACCAGTAGGGGCTGCTGTATGTCTTTGCTGCTTCAAGGGGAAGGTAATATAGGCATCAAAACCAAAAAGGCATGTAGCGATTAGGCCCAGTACCTGTGGATAGGAGTGGAGATTGGGGATGTTTAGGCTGGTCAGCCTACTCAGCTGCATACCTCCCTGTATCCACCACCTCCAGTGACTGCCCTATGCAGGCACAGTGACTAAAACCCCAGGTTGGGGAGCCAGAGAGCCCCAGGCAAAGGCCAGGAAATGACACTACCCCCACCTTCACTCCTCTTCATACTGGCCATACATATAGGTGGCCCCATTCACAGTGTACATTTGAGACAACGTTCTAGCAGATGGTAGTCTAGTGTGTTGACGAAGGTTCTGTGTCAGACAAGGGATGGCCTTTTACAGCAAATGATGATCTTGGAACTAAAACCAGGACCTGAGCCAGACTTTCCTATAGGCCCTGAGGACAATTGTGGCCTGCTGTGGGTCCCACACTTTCTGCCAGAAGCAAAGGCAGAAATGGCCCCTGGATCCTCAAACACTCCCACCCACCCTCACCCATGCTTTGGAAATGCCTCCATGGCCCTTACCCCTGCGACGATTTTAGAGTGGTTTCCTCTCTCAACAAGGACAACAATGGAGGTGATCAGGTAGAGGACGGCTGCTATGAGAGTTCGGAAGAAATCCTGTAAGAGGTAGGGAGAAAAGGGAAGTCAGCGTCCAGAATTTTGGAATAATCCCAACTGCCTGGGCCTTCCCTAGCACTGCCATTTCTGGCCCCTTTCTCACACTCCAAGGCCAGTTGATCTGTATCTTGGTGTTTAGGTCACACATGTAGATAACAAAGAAGACAGCAGCAAGGATCATCTCAACCACCGACAGAGAGGAGTATGCTGATGTAGAGGCGCCGAAGCAGATCAGAATCACCAGGCACAATATCTGGAAGAATGACATGAGGAAGGGGACCTCCATCAACTCCTGGGGCTGAGGGGATGGGTTGAAATCAGGGGTCTCAAACTCAGACGCCTACCAAGACTGGGAAGATGACAAATAATCATAGCTAAACACTTGTGTGCTGTGTTCCAAATATTGTTCTAAGAGCTGGACAACTATTAATTCACTTAATCATCCCAACAACCTAATGAGCTAGGTACTGCTATTTGTACCTTTATTTTTAGAGGTGAGAAGAGTCAGAGATGTTAAGTGACCTGCCCAGGGACACCCAGCTAGTAAGGGGTAGAGTTGGGCGTCTCTGTTTCTCCCTTTTTCCATTCTAAGATATGAGTGGCCTGCAGGGAGTGGCCCTGCCAGGTGTTTTGTGAGCGCTGCGGGAACCAGCTTGAGGCCTTGACCGGGAGGGACGCGCAGTTCCCCTGGCAACCCCTTTGGGAAGCGGTGAGAGTGACACCAGAGGGGCAGAACTCCGGTTAAAGGCGCCGCACCCCTTTTACAAGTGACTCAAAGGCTGTGCCCACTTTGAGGGGGCGGGACACCATGGATCTGGAGCAGCCGAATCTCCTGAGGACCTCCTGCCCCACCGCAGCAGGACGAGGATGAACTGGAGAACAGCAGGGCGCCCTACCCCGCGGGGCTAGTGCGCGGGGCTCTGGGGCTCCACCCCAACAGGCCCCGCCCCTGGGCGAGCCGCCAGCCCGCCCGACCGTGCTCAGGCCGTGCCACGCCCTGTCACAGGAGCCCCCCCTCCCTCAACCTCCTGGGACTCCTTTGGTGAGTCCACCGAGCAGTCCACGCGGTCTCCCTCCACGCCCCCCCCTCCCCCCACATGCACCATAGACCTCTGGCCCCATCCCGTGGCCCAGCAACTACAGACCACCTTCTCCAAATCCCACTGACTCGCCCTGTGCCCCTGGTTTCGGGCCTCCGACACTAACCCACCCACCCCCGTCCCACTGCCAAGCGATCCCCGCCTCGCGACAGCTTCACTAGGGGCCTCCCGGCTCCGAGTGATCCAGCCATCCCACCTCGCCTTTGCCCACCCGCCCGTCCCGGAACGCTCACAATCTCAGCAAACAGAAGAATTCCTTTGCGGGTGCGCGAGAAGTTCGTGCAGGCGGCCCAGCAGCCAGGGGCGGAGAGGCGCTCGGAATCCGCCATGGTGTGGGCTGGTGTCCCTAGGAGCGCGGAGGATCTGCTCGCTTACTCGCGGGTTCGAGAACACTGCACACCCAGCCGTCTTGCCCGCCGTCTGGCCGGGAAGGGGGCCCCCCAGCAGAAGGAGGGAGTGAATCACCACGCCGAGCAGAAGCGGGCGGGGCTGGAGGGGGCCGGGCCAGGTGGCTGCCGCCCCGGAAGCCCCTCGCTCCGCCCGCCGCGGATACTCCCCACGGGGCGCACCGCCACCGGGACTCCCCATCTCCGGGGACGACGACAGCCTTTGAGGCTTGGCACTTCGGGGTACCTTGAGCGGTAATGGCAAGACACTTTGCCCTTTTAGAATACAAATGTTCAGGGGGCTGCTTCAACTCAGAACTGCGAGTGGGGAGCTGCCTTTGGGAGTGACTCAGTTATCGTAGCTGTAAAAATGGACGAGGCCCTGAATATTCTGAATATTTTGAATTTTAGGAAGTTTTCCCGTGTATATATGATATATTGCTTAACATTCTCAGTGGAGTCTGAGGCTGCCCTGTTTAAGGGGGGAAAAAAAACAAAACAAGTAAAAAAGCACATTAATATTTCCTCAACCAAAGTTGTGGACATTCACAATAAGTAGGATAACCCAGGACTGAAAATTATGCCTCATTAAGTCAGGTCAGGTTTTGCAACCAAATGGTGCCAAATTGTGGGAAAACTTGGCAGTTTCCAGAGCTTCTGGGACTTGAGAATTGTGGATAAAGGATCACGGACCATGGAAGAAACCTCTTAGCAGCGTTGGGATGGAGATGGGTGCGCACAGGCTGAGAGAACAGAGCATAGTGAGTGTCAAGCTACTCAGTAACTGGGAGCTGATGCTATTAATAGTGTCAGAGCCCAGGGTCTGTCTGATTCTGGTCTTCAGTCCTGGAAAAGCCTTGGCCTGAAGTGCTGGGCCTCCATTTTCTGGTTCTAATGAGAGTGTCTGTTAGACCAACCCTAGATAAAGAATGGGGAAGGAACAAGGGTTTTATTGCTGGGAGTTTGTTGATGAGGAGGGGAAGGCTCCTTGGATGCCTGGCTGGGCAACAAAGCTGACGACATTTGGAGAGCATGTTACTCTAAACCAGTAATTTCTGACTCAGCCTGGATTTCTGCATGTGAGATAGGCACCTGGTCACTGGAATGTGGCTCTCCCTCGAGGTGTGCTGGGGGGCACACTCTCTAGACTGGACATGGGTTTTACTCTCATCTCAACTGAGGAGGGAAGAGTCATAGCTGGAAGGCCAGGATGATTCAACCTTGCCTGCTTTTCATGCCCCAGTCTAGGGTCCCTGAAAACCAAGAAAGAGGCTCCCCTCTGTCAACCCAGTAAAAGAGTGATTGGATAGTGGAAAGGGTGAAACATACTTTTCCCAGTGCAAAGTGTGTGCTTTCCAAGTCTGAGGACATGCCTGACTTTCTGGAACACAACAAACTCTGCTCTGCCCCAGGGCCTTTGCACTTGCTGTTCCCACTACTGTCAATGCCCTTCCCCAGCTCTTTATACATCTGGCTCATGGTCATTCAAGTCCCAGCTCAAATGTTGTCTTCATAGAGGCCAGCAGCCCACTATCATACATCAGCTACACAAGGATAGAAATGGCTATGTTGTTCCCCCCAGCATCTTCCCAGTACCTATCACAGTGCAAGGTAAACAGTTGGGGCTCAATTAATACTTATCAAATGCAGTTGAGATTAAGGCTTAGGAATTAGGCCTTGATTAAATCTTGCTTCGACCCCTGCCTGCCCCCTCCTCCAATCAAGCTATATATACTCTTTGGGCCCCACTTCCCTCCTCCATGAAATGGACATATCAGGATTGTTGAGTAGATGTGTAAAGAAATGAAAATAGATAGTGCAAGTGAAGCCAGTAGCAGGAATAAGTCTAAGTAAATGGTGGCTGGGTTTACTATTCTTAGTCTCCTGGATGTGACTATGTTTATAGGACTGGGGCTCTGGAGCCCTTTCCTGATTTCCCTAGAGCCACACCTCCACCAGGCTCTGAGTTAGGGGCACCACACTCCCCCACGATGTCTACAGCACCAACCATTCAAGGGATCACCTCTTCATGTCTTTACACCCCAACTCCCAGCCTGGCTTTTCAGTCTTTCTCTTCTCCCTAGTGCCACCCTGGACATTCACACTTGTGTCCTCTAATTTCTCTCCCCACTCTGGCCTCTCCCCAGAGGGGTGAGAATTGCCCACTCCCGCCTGACCACAGCTTCCGTCGTTGGGGTGATGGGCCATGTGTTCAGGATGTGGTGACAGAGGAGGTGACTGGACACTTCTAGCGTAGCTTCGGGGCTCCCCTGCTTGGAGTCCTGCTGGCCATGTAAGCCCCTGGCTTCAGGATTCTGTTCCCAGGATGGAGAAAACTCTGGCCTCTAGAGAACCGGGAACGCCCAACTTGTGGCGTGTACACACAAGCCCGCTGCAGTTCGTCACCATCTATGGAAGGGGGGCTGGGGGGGGGGGTGGCGCGGCCCAAAGGTTCTATTTTAACAGCCCTTTTAGCCTGGACCGCTGACTCACACCTTCCCTGCTCCACCCCAAAGGGGCTCCTGGGCCCCAGCCCATGACTTTCGGGTGTCAGTCTACAGGACAGCAAAATCTGACAAACGAGGCCGGAAATAAGAGACCGCAGGCTCTCGACAAAGGAAGCCGCCCGGCTGCTAGCCTTGCTTTTCCGGGCGGCCACCGAGGGTCTGAATGAATCCGGGCCAGGGCTGCAGGTATACTGGTGCACACTCGCCACAACAAGCCCACCTCTGCATCCTCCACGCCACACGCGACGATTATCTGTGAGCCCTTCACACAGCCAAAAAAAAAAAGAGAGAGAGAGAAATGAATGAATGGGTTGAGAAGCAGGAGTTGGCGAAGAGAAACGGAGTGGGAAGGAATCACAACAGGCTGAGGACCAGAAGCAGCGAAGACCGCCCTAGAGGCATGAAAGAAGCAGTACTGGGCAGCGGTTGCCAGAAGAGGCCTGTCTCCAAACCGGATCAACCCACCTCCTCGCAACCCCACCCGCTTAGAGCACCTGGCAAGTCAAGACCGGATCTAACCATTTTATTATCTCCCCCTCCCAAAACAAGCAGCACAGGCTGGCGAGGCAGGGAGGACCGTACCACTGACGCCACGAGGGGAGCGCGGGCTGGTCGACTGCGCAGCAGGGGGGGGCGGGGGGACAAGGCCTGCCTGCGAGGCTAATGCGCGGCAGATCCAGGTGGGGCAATAACAAGCCGTCAGACCGTGCTCAGTGCCTCCGCCTTCCGGCTGCCATCTCCAACGCTAGCTGTGCGGCCCCCCGAACCCCTAGGGCCTGTGAAAGCCGTTCCTCGCTCGGCACCAGCCAAGGTCCCGGGGAACCCGGGGTTCGGTGGTCTGGGTCCTCCATGCGGCTCTCAAGAGGATGAACCGCGGGGCCTTCCGCTGCCCGCGCTGGGCTAGGCGCTGGGCTGCTCTGGGTTTGGGACGTCCTCCGGCATTGAGGGTGCTGAAGCAGGGAAGCGCTGGCGCTGCGAGACCTCATTACCTCTGGTCCCCCAGAATCTGGCCTGCGATCTGGGAATGGTAGGTCTGCAAGTTAAATTGGGGCATAGGTGGGAAACAGAGACTTTAGGCCCGTTGGTGGAGGATGGCCAGGAGACTGTGAGGGCTGAGGAAAACAGAAACACTGCCCCTTAGAGAAGTCTCCCATCAAGGCCTGGTCACGCCCTTCAGGAATGACACCACCCCTCACAAACCCTGACACCTCCTCTCCCGAAACATTACCGCCCACCCTGGATCCAGAACACACCCCTCAGAAGTCATTTCCCACAATCTCCAAAACAAATCAAACCCTGACCCCCAAGATACCAAATCCACCCCATCTAGATCCCTAAATTCTCCCCTTGCTCAACCCACTTCCCTCTGCTCCCAACCTTTTCCCCAGGGACCCCTTGTCTTTTGGAACTACACTCACTACCATCTGCATCTCCATCCCATTTCCTCCCCTCTGAGATCCACTCTGTCTTCCACTCCAAGAACCATGAACCTTCTGTCTGAACACCTGCTTTTACCCCAGGCCCCTTACTTCCTTTCCCCTCCTAGTACTTAGAAAGCCTCCTTTCTGAAATCCACCTTTATACCCATACTGGGACCCTGCCCTCCCGCCCTGGCTTCTGAGAATGCCATGATGTCCTCACAGACACAACCCCCAACCCTCTCCACTGATACCATCCAACCTCTTCAGTCTGGGACCCTTTCCTTCCCCTCACAGATCCCAGACCTCTCTCCCTTAGGAAACCCATCATCTCCTTTCTGGGGGTCCTCCTGCCCTCTTAACTTGCCTGGGTGGGTCTCAAGAGGCCTGCTTAGCACGAGGTGGAGCCGTGGGCCACCTGTGCGAATCCGCTCCATGACCTGGGCAAGGGTGAGGCCCTGAGTTGACTCTCCATTGATGCGGAGCACTAGGTCACCAGCCTGCAAGAGTTCAAGGTGAGGGGTGTTATAGGAAGGGCAGCTGGAGAGCACTGACAAAGGATGAGTAGAAGGCTAATGCCTTGGAATGGAGGATGCCTGTGGCTCACCTGCAGGCGACCACAGCGCTGTGCTGGCCCATCCTTCAGCAACCGGCGTATAGCCAGCGGAGCTTCACCGGCTGCATCTCGGCCTCCACTTAATGTGAGGCCAAAGCCTGTGGAGTCGCGAACCAGCTCCACACAGAACAATCCAGAAGCCTGGGGTAGCTTTGAAGCACAACGTCCCTTAACTTGAGTCACTTGGGGTGGCGCAATATGTGTACCCAAGGTCTCTGATCGACGATGCTGGAGTAAGGACATGAGTGTACATACATTGCCCGTCTTGAGGCACATGGCCTCGATTAGGAGGGCAAAGTAGTACCTGAGGCCGGTGTTCCAAAACAGTGGGATTAGGCAGGCGACTGTCAGTGACCTCTATGTCTGCAGAATCCAGCTCACTGCCGGCTGGGGGATGAAAGGAGTCAGGGTCAAATTCCATGTAAACTACCTAAATCCTTCCCCTTGAATTGCCATTCTAGCTTCATCTCATTTTCTTGCCTCTACATTGCACATAGAGAACTCCCCACTCATTTAACTAGTCTTCTCACAATCCAGTAACTGTCCTGATACTGCCTTCTTAAATAATAATCCTGGGACCAGCTATTTGAATCATCCTCCAGACTTTTCTACCTCCTTTTTTTTTTAAATATATATATATATATATATATTTTTTTTTTTTTTGACAGAGAGCGAGAGAAGGAGAGAGAGATACAAAGACAGAGAGAACTGAACTGGGGGAGCTCCCAGTTCAGCATATGGTTCCGCACGGGCCAGGGCAGGGATTCGAGCCTCAGTCCCCAGCGCTGCAAAGTGAGCGCTTAACCCACTGAGCCATCCTGGCTTCCCCTCTACCTCCTTCTAAACACGCAGATCCTGCCCCTCAAATAACACCCTAAGTCCAACTGCAGGGTGCCCAATTCCAGGATTTGACTCCTGAACATTCCAGGATCCGCCCCTGATTAGCCTATACACCTCAACCATTCCTGACATTTCGAGCCCTGCCATAGTGCGTTTATAGGGCCCACCCCCAGGAATCTAGACCCTCATTCCAGGCCCACACCTTAGCTAAGTACCCGCCATCAACACTCCAGGCTCCGCATCCTCAGAAATACCATTCAAAGCCTCACTGGCCCATAACCATCCATAGCCATCCATCCTCACACCCTCAAACTAATCTTTTGATATTCACCTACTGCAATAAATCTCTCAGTGTCACAACCTAGAGAAATAAACCAGGGTAGGCCCAAGGCCCCGCCCCCAATCTCCCGCCGAGCCCCGCCCCCTAACTCACACCCGCCTGCCACCTCGGAACTCATCTGCATTCCAAACCCGCCCCCACCCGGAGGCCCCGCCCCCTACACGCACCGTCCTTGGGGAGCAGGCGCATTGTCGCGCCAGCCTTGCGTACCAGCGCCGCCACGTCGGCCGCGGCTCTGG
>PVKE010001837.1:0-91882 GCA_004027555.1 Craseonycteris thonglongyai
CGAGGACCGAGGATCGAATCCCGGCTCCGGCCCAGGCAGGACCCACATGCTGAACTGGGGAGTTCCCACAGTTCGGTTCTCTAGCTGTCTCTGTCTCTGTCTCTCTCTCTATCTGTCAAAAGTAAAATAGAAATAAATATGCACTGAAGACAAAAAGATAATTTCTCTCTATAAATGTGAAAAGATAAAAAAAAAAAATGTCAATCTTATCTTGAAGCATGACAAATGTTTAAACTGTTATCAGCTATTTACACCTCACCCAAAATTAGTTGATTAATCTGAAGCAGACAGCGAGGGGTCACCCAGCTGAGAGAAACTAATATTTACCTACTTTTGTCTTGGTGCTAGACACTCATTTATTTATTAATAAAAAAAATGTATGCATCTATTCAACAATTTATTGAGCACCTAGCAGGTGCCAGATGTTTTTCAGGATGAACACTGTCCAAATAGAAATAATATGAACCACATATAAAAATTTAAATTCTCTAGTAACCACATTAAAAAAGTAAAAAGAAGCAGATATTAATTTTTATACATATTTTATTTAACCCAATATACCCGATACCATTTCAACGTGCAGTCAACATAAAAATTATCAGTGAGAAGTTTTGTATGACTTCTTTTCATGCTGAGTCTTTGCAATTCTGTGGGTATGTTACATTTGCAGCGCATCTTAGTTGGGACTCAGTGCTTTTCAGATGCTTGATGGCCACATTGGGCAGTGGCCGTGGTATTGGACAGTGCAATTCTAGACACTTGGAGAATATCTATGGAGAAGCTGAAGAGGGAGGTAGGAAGAAACATCCAGTAAACTCACACACAATAAGATAATAATAAATAGTGTTAATTGCTATAAAGAAACTAAAACAAAAATAGTAGGGAAGCCTGGCTGGCTCAGCAGGTTAAGTGCTCCCTTTGCAGCCTTGGGGACCAAATCCTGGCCCTGGCCCTGTGTGGACACATATGCTGAACTGGGGTGTGCTTCTCATGTGGGAGGCCCCCAGTTCAGTTCTCGCCCTGCACTGCCCCCACCCACCTGTGTGGAATGTCAAAAACTGATGATGTACAACTATGGAGACGGCTCTGGGCCCTCCCCCTTCTCTCTGTCTCTGTCAAAAACAATAAAATAAATATTAAAAAACAAAACAAAGTAGTGACATAGGATGACTGGGCATTATCTCATTTAGCCCTTTCAATCCCCCTTCAAGTTGAATAACACTATATAACAATTTCATAGGTATGAAAACTGCGGGTGATGGAAACTTTTACCAGTCATTTAATTTTTCTGACCTGTTTTCTTTTTTCCAAAGTAGGGATATTAATATTTGACATGCCTATATCTTGGGTTGTTCAGGATGACTGAAAGAATGAAAAGGCATGTTGACCATCATCCTCGTAAATCTTTACACAAGTATGAGGGGACATTCCCAAGCATTCCCAATGGGCAGCTCGTCTCCCTTCCTCCCAGCTCCCAGCCCTGCAAAGCAGTCACACAAAAGCACTTTTGGCTTCCTGCTTGGGTCTCGGTTGTTCCAGACCTCAGTGCTCATGCCTACCTTGTTTCCCCAAAAATAAGACAGTGTTGGGGAAGCCGGGATGGCTCAGTGGGTTAAGCGCTCACTTTGCAGCACCGGGGACCAGAGATCGAATCCCGGCCCTGGCCCGTGTGGAACCATATGCTGAACTGGGAGCTCCCCCAGTTCAGTTCTCTCTGTCTCTGTATCTCTCTGTCAAAATAAATAAATAAATAAATAAAAATATATTAAAGACAGTGTCTTACCCTGTTTCCCCGAAAATAAGACAGTGTCTTACATTAATTTTTGCCCCCAAAGATGCACTAGGTCTTATTTTCGGGGGGATGCCTTATACGTATTTCAGTGAGAGGCAAAACTGTAAGTAGGTCTTATTTTCGGGGGATGTCTTACTTTCGGGGTAACACGGTAGAACCCAGGCTGGTTTCTCTGCCTGCAAACTTCTTCCCTGCATCCTTCAGCTTGACCCCTTACTCATCCTCCAAGATCAGCTCCAAAGTGTCTCCTTTCTAAATTCCTCCTAGACTCACCCAACCAAAGTCAGTCACCTCCCCTTTGTGTCCCACTGTGACCAGTACAGATCTCCATCGTCTCTCTCACTCACCTTACATTATGGCTACTGTTTAAGCATGTATTTAATGACAGCAATAGAGTAGTGAGGGAGCACAGAAGCTCTGGAACCTGGGTGCAAATCCTGGCTCTGACACTGACTAGTAGTGCTGTTTTGGGGAAATTTCTCACCCTCTCTGTGCCTCAGTTTCCTAATCTCTTAAGTACGGTTGATAATGATATCTCCCTTGTGTGGTTGTTACTCAGGATTGTCACATTACACACTTAGAACAGTGTCTGGTACATAGAAGGTGCTCTGTAAATTTGAACTTTTATTAATGGTTTCTTTCTTTCTTCTTCTCTCTCCCTTTCTTTTTTCTTTCTTTCACACAGAGAGAGAGAGAGAGAGAGAGAGAGAGACAGAGACAGAGACAGAGACAGAGACAGAGACAGAGACAGATAGAAGGGGGAGGGCCCAGAGCAGTCTCCATAGTTGCACATCATCAGTTTTCCAACATAGTTTCATTCCACAGGTGGGCGGGGGGCGCCCTGCAGGGCAGGAACCAGGCCAGGGCCCTCCCACATAGGAAGCTCGCCCAGGTGAGAACCGAGCAAGGGGCACACCCCAGTTCAGCACATGGGTCCATATAGGTCAGGGCTGGTATTTGATCCTAGGACCCTGGGGCTGCAAGACAAGAGCTCAACCCACTGAGCCATTCCAGCTTCCCGGTTTCTGTCTTTTTTATCTGAAAAACAAGGGCTGGGTTTTACCCTCAGTGCCTAAATCAACCTTTGGCACGTAGGAAGGGCTCAACAAATGATTGTTGAATGAATCACTCAGAGAATCCCACATGCCATGGATTCTTGTGTCTCTATTCAGCTCTTTCCCTACCCTCTGGGTCCTACCTACTTTCCATTTTTCCTTAGAAGTGCATCTTGCACTTTCTGCTTTCCATATAGTACCAGTGCGGCTTTCTCACTCAGAAATTCCCTCTACCCTCACCCAGCTTCCTATTTGGCTTTCTGACTCATCGTCTTCCTTTCCCACCCAATGCATAGAGCTCTGCTTCAGACCCAGCCTGCTACGACAATGTTCCCTCTGCTTAACCTCTGCTTCTGATCTCTCTAGGTCCCACATTCTGTACTAATTAAGTCAGGTGTCCTCAGCCAGGGCTTCAAGGTCCTCCAGCATTTGGGTCTTCCACAACCACCAATTTCTCTTCTTGCTTTTTGCCCAGGCCTATCTCTGAACATGGTGACCCCTTAGCCTCTTATCCATCTACCCATTTGTTCCTCACTTAGCCACCCACCCAAATCACCCACCTACCCACCCATCTACCTTTCCTACCATTTCCAGCATTTGCCAGAGCGCAGCTCCATGGCTGCTATTACATTGTAAAAGGGAGTCCCCAGTAAGTATTAGGGGCTGCAAAAGGAGGAGCCTGGGGAAGACATAGCTGTCATCAGGGCCTTGAAGGGGAGCAAAAGTGAAACTAATGTTTATATCAGACTCAGTGTATTATGGACTAACCTTAGTGTTCCCCTCAAATTCATATGTTGAAGCCCTAACCCCCAGTGCGATATATCCTTAGGCGGTGTGGCCTTTGGGAGGTAATTAGGTTTAGACGAAGTCATGAAGATGAAGCCCCCATGATAGGATTAGTGACCTTATAAGAAGAGGAAGAGACCTGGGGCTTCCTCCTTCCCCTATGAGAAGACATAGCTAGAAGGCGGCCCTCTGCAGAGCAGGCAGAGAGCCCTCACCAAGCCTCACCACGCTGTCACCCTGTGCTCGGACTTTCGGCCTCCAGAACTGAGAAATCAATGTCTGTTTTCTAAGCCACCCACTCTGTGGTGTTCTGTGATAGTTGCTGGAGCTGATTAAGACATTAGGCGCCAGATACTACTTCTTGTTTTGCAACCTTGGCTGTGTCCTTGTTTGTTTGGAGGATGGAGACGGGAGAGAAATAAGGTGGAGGAAACGAGCTTCTACTGAATACTGGGCTAGGCCATATGGTTGTCTTTAATGCTTACAGCCATCTTTCAAAGTAGGTATGTTATCCCTACAGAGGAGGGAGCTCAGAGAGCTGAAGCAAGGGCCACAGTCAGTAGTAAGGGGTGGAGGGAGGATTTGAAAGGCCAGTGGGGTTCTAGGGCCCAGGCCTCCCTCTCAGAGTTGTCTGTGGATCCAGTGTGTCACTAAGTACTTCAGAGATGTAAAGCACTGCTCAGGGTAAGGGAAGATGTTGTTGTCTGAGCTCAAAGAATGTTACAAGGGTTTTACAAGCCTAAGAAAGTGCTGTCATTAAATTTTCAACAACCTCCAAAAAGAACGACCTTTCCCTGAGAATTCTGCTCATGTAAAAGGTCGGTGAGTGTTGGTTGTCACCCAGAGTGTTATCACAGTGGTTTCCAGGAACAAACCTGGGCTCCAGGCTGTCAGTTAGCGAGCGCTTGTGGGTGGGTCCGTTGGCAGAAAGGAGCCCTGAGCCCCTGCCAGCCTCCCTCTGTGGGGGACTCCGCCTGGTGAGAATGGCAGCCTGCCCCATCACAGCTGGCAGAACAGGCGACGCCTCAAACCTGCTCCATTGCCTGGCTCTGCGGGTCTCACAAGCCGGATACACGCTCTCCCATGTCCAGGGGTTTCTGAAACTTCTAGAAAGCGTATGTCCAGGCCAGCTGCCCACCCAGACTCTTCCCCTAGCTGCCAAACACTGAAAAAACTCAAACCCAGGCTGAACATCACTGGACTTTTTGTAAAGGGGGATTGAACTAAATGACCTCTAAATTCCCTTTCAGTCATATAAGACTGGGATGAATTAAGGGAGAAAATATTTGTTTAACTAAAATTGCTTTTTCCTTGAAGGCAAGGACCATATAATTTGTTAATTTGATCTTGTAACTAGCTTTACCTTTTCCCTCCTCTCTACCCGCTTGGCCACCACCCTCTTCTAGAACAAGCCTAAGGAAGGCTCTGACCTCCTAGCTGGTCTCCTAGCACGTAGCTCGCCCTGTCCCAGACGGACCGGTATTTCCAAGTGGATTGCATGGTATCTCAGGCCTCCTTATAATTCTTCAGTTGCTCTCCTTGATGCATTTCAAAACCTGAAGTTTTTACCAACTGCTCCATGTTCCTCACTTATCTCTTTACCCTTTTCCCTTTGTGTCCTAGGCTCCGGTTACCCCCAAATACCGGCCTCACCCCAAGCTCTTCTCTGCTGTTTCTCTGCTCCTGGGACCCCCAGGTTGCCCAGTGAGCTCTTCCTCAGCCTGCTGGTCTAAGTACTCACACAGGGAACCAGCCCTTCCTGTGATGCCTAAATCAGCCGCCCCCACCCCCAGCCCCGGGCCCCCACAGCACCCACAGCTTTGTGCACCCTGTATTGTCATTTTCTGTCTCTTGCACCAGCTCTAAGCTCTGTGTTTGCTTGTTTATCATCATGTCCTCAGTGTCCGGCCTGCAAGGCTGAAGACCCTTCCTTGTAAGAGGTGGTGAATGAACACATTTGCATTCCATAAAGCAAGGTCAGAGGCGAAGTCAGAGACCTTGCCCTGGCGCTCCAACATCCTTGCTGCAGAGGGGCCCAAATGTGGAAACCATTAGTGCACCCCCCAACCCCCATGCTCTTAAGTGAATTTGCTCGGAAGAGGCAGGAGGCCTTCTGACACACCTGAATCCTATTACAGAGCTTGCAACCAAAGCCGGCCATAACTGGGTCTCTTTACCCACCCTGACCCCCTCTTTTAGCCAGATGACCAGTGTCCTGACCCCTCAGCCACCCTGCCTTTCTCTCTGCCAACATGTTCTGGCGGTGACAGCACTGCCGCCACTGAACAGGCAGCTGCAGTCACATTCAGAGAGGGTGAGGCAGAGACTCACTTCACCTCTGACATTCAGTCTGTCCCTTGTGACTCAGGTTGCTGCCGCCCCCTGGGGCTGCAGGATGCAAGCAGGGATAACCTTTTCACTAGATATGTGTGACGTGGGAAAAGGTCACACAAGTGGGCTGGCTGCTGAGTCACGGAGCCCAAGTGCCCATCCCTGCCACTCTCTCATTGTCGTCTGCCCATCTCAGAGTCCCCTCTGAATTCTAGAATGGATTCAGTTCAGGGTGCGCTGGGGAGGCAGTCACTGGCTCCCAAAGCCAGTTGCTTACCCTCCCTGACCCTCAGCTCCTCGTCTGTACAGCAGAGGTAATATTACCCAGCATGGAGCTCTATGGTGAGAATAAATGAGGTAAAGTATATAAGAAGCTTAGCAGACTGCTTGGTGAATGGCCAACACTCCATACGTGGTAGGTATTATAATTGGCACAGGCTGATCTCTCAGGAGATACTGGATCCCTAGGGAATATGGCATCTCCCCACTGTCATCAGGTTCTGGCTCCACCTCCCCAAATCTACCATCAGTCTGGCTTTGGAAAATGTAATTAAAATGAAAAGAAAGTAAGAAGTCTAGTGACTTTTTGTCTTTTTTTGTTTTTTTACGATCTCTGATGAACAAACTGTTTCCCCAACTTGAACGGTACCTGGTTGTGCTGGTCTGAGTGCAAACCCAATGCAGAGGTAGACATGGGGCCATATGGGAAGGCCCGAAGGCAGGATTTGACTCCGTCAATCTTTTCCTCTTAGGCAGCTAGAGAAAGCAGAGATTGCTAACTGAATCCTCTGAAATACATGAGCTCCCCTGACCATTCACTGAATGCAGCCTGAGGCCACGCCCTTGGGCTCTGGGTTCAGTATCCTCTCCCCCTTTGTCCAATACTTCTACTCCTGCAAAGACAGGACAAATATCCAAGTACTCCTTGGAGCAGCATGGAGAAGACCGAATTTGCTCAGCGTCATTTGGCGAGCTGTTTAACCTCCCTTGTAACTAGCTATCTTTAGCCTCCTTGATGCTATTTTGAAATGTCAAACGAGCAAATACTGCTTCCAGAATGGTTCTGATCTGGATGTAACAGGATGCTTGGGGGTGGGGAGATGAGGAGCAGGTGGGGACGGTACAGGAGCCTTCTGGTAGAGGGTGAGATAATGTACCAATTTCACAACTGCCGAGATTCTCTTTTAGGGAAAGTGGGGCATTGAGCCCACCTGGGTCTAACCTAGAAGAACATCTGCTTATCTGATGCTGGAGCCAGAACTGGATGTCCTATTAGCCCCAAAGAACAAACTGACTCTTGTGTGTCCAGGCCAATCTAAAGCTATTCATTCACTCATTTATTCCTCCAACAGGTATCTACTGAGTAGCAGCTATGCGCCAGGTCCAGTAGTAGGCACTGGGGATACATTAGCTCGCAGAGGTACATACCCATTGGGATCATCTGGGGAGTTTATAAATGCTTCTTGAGCCCCAGCTCCAAGAGTCAATGAGGAGGTTTAATGCAGACCCTGGAGACGGTAGTTTTACAAGCACCCATGTATTCTGATGCACGTAGTCCTAGTCTAGCTTATATGGTAGCTGCTCAGGTAACTGGCACCCATGGGGATTTGCAGATGCCAGATAAATGTAAGTGAACTCTTTGTTAACCAGAACTCAAGCAGCTGTCACTCTCAAGCAACCTGCAAAATCTGAGTTCCTATTAAAGGAGAGTCTACTGTAGTATAATAACATCCATTTCCTAAGCTCCTCCCCAGTGGTGAAGGCCAGGGGGATAGAAATACGTGGTACATACCCAGACCTTAGAGAGCTCATAGTCCACAGTCTCCAGAAAGAAACAGACTCACAATGCCATTACAGGGTGCTAAGTGCTCTGAAAGCAGATACGAAGGGCCATTAGGCCCCCTGGAGGACGCGAGGAGCTTTGGGGGAGCAGCCGCGGCTTTATAAAGGTGGTGATATTTGTGTGGGACTTGAAGCATGAGAAGTTTTTCAGCTAGAAGAAGAGTGGGTGCACATTATACTTTCCAAATGGACTCCCCAAGGTATAGCTTCCCTCCCACATGCTCTTCTCCCAATGGGACTGGCATACCTGGCGCAGAGAAGTTGGGGGGTGGGGGTGGGGGTTCTGTGTTCCCCGCTCCTGAGTCTGACTGAGGGCCTGTGACTGCTTCCAACCAGGGAGTATGACAGAAGTGACACATGTGACTTCTGAGATTAAGCCACCGAAAGGTGATTCTGCTTCTACTTGGCATTTTTTTTTCTTGGCACACACGCCTCAGGAGCCTGAACTGACTTGTTAGGAACCTGGCTCCCCGGAAACTGCCATGCTGTAGACACCACGTGCCAAGTCCACACAGCCCCACGGCAGTAAGAGGGAGCTGCCCGAGGAGCCCGCCTGCCTTTGGATAATTCCAGCATTGACGCTGAGTGACGCAGAGATGAGCAGTTCCCTCTCTGTTGGCTTAAATAGCAGATTCCGGGGTAACATGAAGGTTTTTGTGGTTTTAAACCTCTACATCTTGGGGTGCTTGTTATGCAACATTGGCTCCCTGGAACAGACGATGAGGGCATTTTGGGAAGAGGAAACAATAACAAGTGCAAAGGTTCCCAGGGGTGAGAGGGTGCATAAATTATTTTTGAAATTCCAAGATTCAGTCTCCTCATGTTGAGTTTAGAGGTCTTTTTTTAAGATTTATTTTATTGTTTTTGACAGAGACAGAGAGAGACAGAAGGGCCAGGGCCTGGAGCAGTCTCCACTGTTGTACGTCTTCAGGTTCATTCCACACAGGTGGGCAGGGGCCACGCGGGGTGGGAAGCGGGCAGGGGGCCTCCTGCATGGGAGACACGCCCCCTCGAGCCAGGGGCTGAACACTGCAGGGGGCAAGAGCCAAACTGGGGCCTCCCCCATAGGAAGCACACCCCAGTTCAGCATATGGGTTTGCACGGGCCAGAGCTGGGATTTGATCTTTGGCCCTGGGCCTGCAACGAGAACCCTTAACTCGCTGAGTCATCCCGGCTTCCTCTGAATTTAGATGTCTTGATTCACCACAGAGCAACATGAGCAACGAGGCCACCTGTTTGTCTGCTTTCACCCCAGGCCATGTGACCCACAGATTTGGTGACATCCCAAATTGGCATATATAGTTTCACTATTCTGTCTTTGTTGTCATGTAATTTTAAGGCCATGGGAGGCATCTTATGGTTCCTAGGAAGATTTGTTGGATGCTAAAACTGAAGTGATTCAATTATCCTTGAGTCTAACTGCCTCTCAGATCTTACCTTGCTGATCACAGTGCCTGGACCATAGCAGGCCATTGACAAATGTTGTCTTAGTGTTTGAATGGGGCTGGTGTGAGAGTGGCAACATCAGAACCAGGGCCTATGACCCTGGGATCACATGGGATCATGGAATCTTGGGCATAGAAGGGATCTTTACAGGTCACCCTCCCAACAGGCCTGCTGATATCAAGGACTCATTTCTGCCTGTTGTGAAGTTCTTTCTTTGACTGGGTCCAAATTATCTTTCCTGAGACAGATAAAGCAGGTAATATCCAGTTCATGAGTGAGGAAATGGAGGCTTACTGAAACCACACAGCTTCTAAATGATCCGCTAGATCCCATCCCCAGGGCTGAACTAAGTCCAATGCTTTCTCACTCCCACAGACTATAACCCCCAGGGGCAAGCCAGGAGCCCACAATCTCTGTGCCTTTGCCACATTATGTGCCCACCTGAAATGCCCTCTGCTTTTTCTGTTTGAATCTTTCTCTTCTTTGAAATCCCTGATTTAACCCTAACTCCTCAGGAAGTCTCTTCCTGTCTACACAGCCTGCAGGGTTTGTAATGGCTCTTGCTTCCCTGTGAGTCTCCCTCCCTGAATGCCTACCCTGTGGATGTCATTTGCTCAGTCAGCTGACACAATTACACAGGATAATTAACAGTCATTGTAACAACAATAATTGTAAAGCATTACATTTTCTTTTTTAAAGTTTACCTTTTTTATTTATTGGACAGATAATATAGAATTCATTACTGATATATTGCTTAGAAAATTGTGAATCTTTTGTACATTTCTTACTAAGTTTAATTTTTTTGTGGTCATCTACAAATGAGTCTGTATATAATTGGGATTTATTAAGAGTTTATAATATTTTTAAGCCCATTCTTCAATGTGTTTGCGTATGATTCCTACATGAAAAACCAAAAGCACTTAATGTATTGAGCATATGAAACATGTCTGGATTTTTTTCATCTGTAAGAAAACTGAATCGCTTCCTTCTTGATTTGCTGTTCTTGCTTTCCAAGAGAAACAGATAGAATTTGCAGTTACAGAAGATTTTTATACAAACACAGTTGGTATTTTATGAAACAAAACAAAACAAAACAAACTTGTGCTGTTTCAGTAACAAAAAAAGATTGTGGTTATCCTCTTCATTTTTTTTTTTTGGAATGGTATTGTTTAATAAAACAAAATGAGAAAGAGATAAGATAAAAATCAGGCATATGGACTTCTTGGTATGCTGCAATAGCAGATCATAACTTTTTCGAATACTATTGAAACAACTCCCTCACTTTTATTTATTTAATTCTAATTTTTAAATTGAGATGTAATTGGCATGTAACATTGCATTGGTTTTAGATGTAGAACATAATGATTTGATATATGTATATATTGCATTAATTTTCCTTTAATAAATCTATCTGCCTATCATATCTATTTATCTATCTATCATCAATCAATCAGTCATCATCTCGGTCATCTATCTCTCCTACTGGTTGAACTCAGACTGTTATAATCACATTTCAGAAGACGTCTAGCCCATCAGTCTTTGTTCTCCAGTTACACAGCCTTAGTTCCACTGATATTTTTATGTGTTGTGCCTTTGATTCCCTTCACAGTACTGCTCTCTTTCCAAACATGCTACAATTTAGCCATTTAGTAAGTTTTTGTTGCATATTGCTGCATGCCAGCGATTATCTGGTGGCATAACAATGAGCAAGCCTCACCAGCTCCTGTGTTCAAGGAGCTTCGGTGCCTAATGCTAAGGCTACATTCCCAGAAGGGTGTGTAGACCAGTCATTCCAATCCTAAAGGAGGAAGGCTGTTTGACTATCAGAGAAATAACCCCACAGTGCTGAATGGGAAGCTTGCTCTAAGTGTTTGATGAACATTATTTGATGACTAGGCTGGACAACAGTTATGTTAACTCTTAGGCATTTGAAAATTAGTCATTCCATATAATCCTCATAGCAATCACCTGAGATACACATGAGCTAGGACATCACACAGTTTAGAGGTGCAGAGCCAAGCATTGTTCACAACTTTGTGAGACCCCAAAGACTGTTCTGATGGCTGAACATCAGTACTAGGCCTTTTCCTCCACCAGACTCTGAGGAAAAAAGCCAGATGTTATTCATTTGGGGCCCAAATTCTTTTCCAGGTTCTCTCATCCCTGTGGCTCTAATTTTACCACAACTTTTGTGCTCAGTCCAGCCAAGTTACAGGGAGAACCTCTGTGTTCTTCAAAGGCTCAACATTCATAGACAGGAGTAAATTATAAATTATACTGAGAACAATCCTTTCTGTAGTCACCAGTCTAGGTCTTTGATATATGATGGAACATGAAACACGGGCTATTGTTCTCTGCCAGGGGCGTGGGACTTTCAGAAGAGCAATACCGGGGAGGAAGGAAACTAGCAGTTGTAAAGCACTCACCATGGGCTAGGGTCTGTGTTAACAACAACAACAACAATAATTAATAAATCTTGTGTACTTAGTGTGGGTCAGGCACTGTTTTAAATTCTTCACATACATTAATTTATTTCATCTTCTTCACAAACCCATGAGTTAAGTACAATTATTTCCCCCATTTTATAGATGAGGAAACTGAGACTTGGTTTAGTAATTTCCTTAAGCAATATGGTGAATAAGTTTCCAAGTTGGGATTTGAAATTAAGCAGTCTGGTTCAAAAGTCTGTACTTTTATCAAATGTATGGTGGACTCTTAAATACTTTATCTCATTTAGTCCCAATATTCCTGTATGTCAAGCGTTATCTCAGTGCTGACAGTCCTCTCACAGTAAATACTCTATTCTACTATAGTATTTTGTCAGTCTCTCCCCTTACTAATAAGCTTCTGGGAGGGCAGGGTTCATGTTTGTCTTGTTCAGGATGCTGTCCAGTACCTAACACAGTGTCTGGTATAATGACATAGCAGGCTATCAATAAACACTAAAGCATACACACTTTTTCCAAATGAGGAAACCCAAACATACTATGCAGGGCCAAACTGGTAATGAGTGACAAATCTGAAATTAAAATCCAGGCTTCCATAACGTTGCATTCCAAATTCTCTTTCTATCGCATTTGCTTTATTCTATGCTATATACCCAATTCCCAGATCATGCCCTGGCACATAGTAGGTACTCAGTGAAATGTACTGTTAAATGAATGAAATGACCTATCCATCAACTCTCCCAGCATCCCATCACCCCACGTCTTTATTTTAGGTTTCATAATGCCAACACATAGTCTAATAGAGGGGTATCCAATCATTTTTTTGGTTGTTGTTTTTGACAGAGAGAGACAGAGAAAAAGAGAAGGGAGAGGTGCCCAGAGCAGTTTCCATAGTTGGAAATCTACATCATTGGTGTTAGATATAGTTTTGTTCCACAGGTAGGCATGGGGCCACATGGGGCAGGAAATGGCCAGGGGCCTCCCACATGGGAAGCACACCCCCAAGAGCTGGGGCCTCCTACATGGGTGGGAGCCAAACCGAGGGCCTTCGACATGGGAAGCTCGGCCTGGCAAGAACTGTACTAGGGGCACACCCTAGTTCAGCATATGGATCCACATGGGATGGGGCCAGGACTTGACCCCTAGACCCCAGAGCCTTCAAGACAAGCGCTCAACACACTGAGCCATCCCGGCATCCCCGGTGTCCAATCTTTTGGCTTCCTTGGGTCACATTGGAAAAAAAATTGTCTTGGACCACAACTAAAATACATAACACTAATGATAGCTGATGAGCTAAAAAAAAAAGAAGCAAAATAAATCTCATACTGTCTTAAGGAAGTTTACAAATTTGTGTTGGGCTGAATTCAAAGCTGTCCTGGGATACATGTGGCCTGCAGGCTGCAAGTTAGACAAGCTTTTGTCTAAGACAGTCTCCATGCTCACCCCTCCCTCCAGCCCTGTGATCTCTAGCTGCTCCTCAGCAGCCTACCATGTTTTTATCATTCCTTGCATCCCCCCAACCCCCTTTGGAAATGCATTCTTTAGGAACTTGTACCACCCATTCAAGTTAATATGGCTCATTTACGTATCTTATTTTCTTTTTTTCACTCTGAGCTTCTCAATTAAAATTATATTTGATTCCTTGAATCCACTTCCTCATAGGTGGGGGAGGGGGAGATTTACCTACCAAGGCATAAAATGGAGAGAGTTTCATGAGTTTTAAGAGGAAAGACTTATACCAAGAAGTATGGCAACATTCTGAATTAAGTGATTTCAAAACCCAGAGTCTATACTTAGAGAATCACAGGGAAATGATAAAGTCATGCTAGAGGAATTTAAATTCTTGTGAGTCAGTATTTTGAATTGATGTAATGAACACTAACCCAAAGAGGCAATGACTTTTAATGAAATGAATTATAAACCCAGGTTCTAGGTTGTTTATTTGTCCATCCATCCATCCATCCACCCATCTATCCATACATCCATGAAAAAATGTTACAGGCAGGTGGATAGCATATTGCCTAAGAAGTAAGCAGTAAGAAGAAGCATATTCTACTGGGAAAAGATAAAGATGTTCCATATGAATGAAGGTGAGTTCAGGTGGGGTGGGGAGGTGTTGAGAGGTGGTACTTTCCAGATAAGCAGAGATTAGCTCTTAAAGGATCTTGGAAGACTTGCCCCAAAGGTTTTCCTTAAGGCAATGGGGGTGGGGTACTGGGGTGTTGAAGAGATGTAGGCAAGGGAGTACTTATGTTAATTCATCAATTTGTTATGGAAATACTTTGAACATTTTAGGAACATTTTGGGTTTTTGGTAGACATGAGGTTGCAGGGAAGGGCTAGGACTTAATTTCAGTTCGAACCCTTAACATAACTTGGGTCAGAACTGAAATTATGATAGTCACTTCCTATTTGGGCACCGAAGTTTTTTAATATATAAAAATAGAAAAAAGGAAAGCAACAGGATTGACAAACTGAGTATTGCCAAATAGTTTTTCTTTGCTGAACTGTTCCCAAAGGGTCAACCAACCTTTGGTAGGTGTGATTAATAAATTACAAAAGATAGAGTGCTTTGAAAGGTTTTATGTTCCTTATTTAAATTTTACCTGTCTTTACAGTCTGCGGGAAAGCCTGTCATTCAACCCTTGGCAATAAAACAGCCCTGTATGAATGAAGACAAAATAAATCAGAAGTCGTATGCTTTTAAACTCACTAAATTAAAGCCCAGCATGCATGCTGCTTCCCTCCAAATTAATCACTGGATTAAATGCAAGATGTACACCCCAAATCAATAGCTTGTGACAGAGATCTGCCTAGGCTTCAGGAAAATTCCACTTCCTTTCATATGTTGTCACTTGAAATGTCAGGAAGTTTCCATTCATCACCCACCCTTGAAAGAGGCAACCATCACCATAATTTACATTTCCTTGCTGCCTTTTTCAAACAAGGTATCTTGCAGAGGAAGCCCACTTATTATCACAGCCTCTTCTGAAGGCTGAAAGAGGGGCAGTGTGCAGAGAGCAGAGGTGCGGAGATGTCTGATTTAGAAATAAGAAAACCAAAGCATAAGGAAACCCAATGTCTTTTTCAAAAGTCTCACAGTGACCAGACTCATACATCCCCTTGAATGACAATATTGTGTAGTGGGAAGCATATGGGTTAGGAGTTTGAGAGACATAAATTTACCTCTTGACCCCAACACTGCTCTGCAATTTACCATTCTTATGTATACAACAGAGAAATTAAAAATACTGTGCGTTACAAGCTGTGTAACCTTGAGCAAGTTAAGTAACCTCTCTGTGCCTGAGCATCTTTGTTTGTAAATAAGGTCATGGTGGTTAAATGTTCAGCCAATTGTTGCTGCTCAACATGTGATAATAGAATATATCATTTCTAGACCCCAGCTTTGTTCCTTTAATATTGCTCCTGCTATCGCCTTCTCTAGTAGCCTCCAGATTGGGTTAGATCCCCTTTGCTTGGCTTGAAAAATATTAGTGATAATTAAGAAAAATAGTGATAATAATAACACTAAAGACTAACATTTACTGATCACTTCCTACATGTACTTTGCTTGCATTAACTCATTTAGTCCTCATAACAATCCTACGAGGTGATACTACGTTCTGCGTTTTATAGTTGAAGAAACTGAGGCACAGAGTTTACATTTTCTGCCTAAGATCTCATGAGTGGTGACAGGAGAGCTGTCCTGTCTCCCAGAGGATCCTGGGCTTCACTCTTTCCTGAAGTGGCCATGTGATCATGACAGTTCTCTGTATATGGCTTTTATCTCCACTGGACTTTAGACCCTCCTGAAATAGGGACTGAGAGTTATCTATTTTTGTATTCCTAAAGTCTAGTACAGAATAGGTGTTCAGTGAATTTGAAATAGAATGAAATTGACTCATCATGCAAAGGTAATAGACTATGAGTATTTAATGCCAAGAGCTCTGAATTGAGAAGGTGACTTCCCAGGTCAGAATGTTGCAGAGCTAGACATCATCTCACACAGCAGAGACTCAGTCCGACTGGGACAAAGCAAAGACAAGAGCAGTACAGATGAGACACCGCCCCCCCGAAAAAACCCCACACACAATCTCTTCCCTTAGTCCCTTAATAGATGGTTAATGTGAATAGACTGAAAGTTGTCCCCAGAACTCCAGTGAATGGTACACATGGTTGCAAAAACAGATGCCAGGTATGTAGATCAGAAACAAGAATAGATATATTGGCTACATTTGGTGATACTGGGATATTTTTCTCGGTTGACATATTTCCAAAAATCTTCTTCAAATTTTCTGGCTTGTAAGATTAAGTCAGTTTGTAAAATTATAATTTCATTTTCGAATGCCTTTTGATCCATATGAAATATGTCTGAAATTTTTTGGCTAATGCGTTTCACACTTAAATCTTTTTTTTTTTTTTTACTGTACAATTGACTTAATGTTGTATTTTTCTTTCTTTTTTGAAGCTAACGAAGACTAAACAACGTTCTGTCCTGACTGATTCCCATACTGAAGACTCATTATTATGATCTTTGTCAGGATATACACCTAATTATGATTCCTTGGTTAGAGACATGCAAACTCAGTCTTCCCATTAATGCTAAGGCAACAAAGTAAATTCTAAATCTGTCTTTATCTGTAGCTGCTGTGAATTAATAAATATTGTTAATAATTAAAAAAAACAACAACAAAAAAAAACAGATGCCAAATACACTATAAAGCAAGCTTGTCCAACCTGAGGCCCATGGGCCATGTGTGGCTCAGGTGGCTTTGAATGCGGCACAACACAAATTTGTAAACTTTCTTAAAACATTATTTAAGATTTTTTTGCAATCTTTTTTTTGTTTTTGTTTGTTTTGTTTTGTTTTAGCTCATCAACTATCTTTAGTGTTAGTGTATTTTATAAATGGCCCAAGACAACTCTTCTTCCAATGTGGCCCAGGGAAGCCAAAAGGTAGGACACCTCTGCTCTAAAAACTTTTGGGAGTTCTAATTCCAGTGTTGTCTCAGCTATTCTTAAGATATTTTTGTATCATTGACATATACTCTTGAGTTGAACTTCATGGGGCATTGTTAGAGAGGATCTCAGAACTAAGAAGAACCCAACCGCCATCGAGATTCTGATGGTAATTGTTACGACAAAAAGTAAATGACCCATAAACATATAGAAAGATGCTCAACTAATCATCAAAGAAATTTAAACTACACAATGAGATATTTTTCAAGGTTTGCAAAAGTTGCAAAGATCAATCATATCCAGGGTCAGTGAGGCCCTTAGGAAGTGGGTATGATGGCATCCAGATCATGGGGTTGTAACTTGAAAGTCTCCACCAAAATTCCATTTCTAGGACTTCACATGAAAAAACCAGACCATGTGCTCATAAATATATTTTCAAGCACGTTCATTCTAGTCCATTTGTAACAGTAAAAAACTGGAAGCTTCCATAGTAGAGAAATGGTTTTAAAAATTATGGTCTATTCATACAATGGTTAGAGAGTGACGACAACAAATTCAATAGGTCTATATGTGTTGAAATGGAAAGAAGAGCAGATTCTGGCAACTATTATAAAAGACACGAAACCCTTGTCTCCACCAGAGGCCTCTAGCAGGTTATTCCAGCTCTTTGTCTATTCTGATTGGTCCATGCCTGTGCCATACCAGGTAAAAAACTAAGTGATGACAAGGGACAGGGACGAGAAGGGCAATTTCATCTCCCTCTTCCCTCTCTCCTTTTCTTCCTCCCTCTCCTCTGTTCTTCTTTTAATATAATGAACATGCATTTTTTTTTGTATCAATATTATTTTATTTGTTCTTTTTTTAAAAATATATATATATTTATTTATTTATTTTTGACAGAGAGAGAGATATACAGAGACAGAGACAGAGAGAGAACTGAACTGGGGGAGCTCCCAGTTCAGCATATGGTTCTGCACGGGCCGGGGCCGGGATTCGATCCCCGGTCCCCAGCGCTGCAAAGTGAGCACTTAACCCACTGAGCCATCCCAGCTTCCCCTATTTGTTCTTTTTTAAGGTCTGGTATCCAGTAAAGGCAAAGCCAGACTTGTGCTGGGGTTCAGGATCTGGCTGCAGCAAGTGTCATTAGATGATAATAAAACTATGGACTAAGCCCCATACTAATACAGAGGAAAATGGCAAAGCAAACCAAATACCTGCCTAGAAGAGTGGAGGAAGTTGTCACAGAGGCAAAGGTGCTAAAAGCCAGCCTGGGCTGTGACTGAGGAGTAGAAGCTCTCTAGGGGAAGCAATGAAGACAAAGCAGAAGCTGCCACAAGCCCAAGCCTAGAGCATGAAACAGCGTGGGCTGTTGTAGGTCTGTGGCTGGAATGACTCCCTCAGTTCTCAGATGCTTTATTCCACTGGGGATGGGGCACCAGGACAGTTTGGGGAATAGTCTGAGTTTCGTTGTATGTGGGGAGCAGTCACAGGGAGAAGTCAAGAAAGCCAGAGTGGGTGGTTTACGCGTTGTTTCCATCTGACCCGCAGTGGAATCTGGCTCGTAAGTCATCTGCACAGACAGCTAGCTATTGGAGTGGACAAAGGAAACCCAGCCAGTGGAAATTCCTGGGATACTGTGATGGGGCCCAAATAGGAAATGCCAGTCAAGAGGATTTTCTGGTGCCAAGCTCACATACCAATGTTGGAGAACCATTCCTGACTGTCAAGTGTAGAAGAGATATTTTGGCAAAAGTCAAACAAATAATAATCAGGGTGCCATTGATATTGTTTTTTCCAACCCTGTTGCATTCACCATCTAACTTGATGCTTCAAGAATCATTGAGTCAGAGATGATCGTCCTCATTTTATAGATCTTGGAACTGAGGTTCAGGGAGATTTTGTGATTCGCTCAAGGCCACACCGCTAAGGGAGACAGGATGGTATCATAAAAAATGTCCTTTGCTTTTGGAATGATACAGACTTGTTTTAAAATCTTTATTCTGTGACTCACCACTTGGATGACTTCGGGCAATTTGCTTTAATCACAGTCCATTTTCCCATATGCAGAATGTAGATAACTATATCTACCTTACAAAATTGTTGGGAAAGTGAAATGAGATTATATATAATGCCTACTTGTTACCACTTCCTCTTCCCTTAGTGATTCAATCCAATGTGGGGTGCAGGGAGCAGCAAATCAATCACTTTCCAACCTCTCTTGTACCTGAGAGTGACCATGTGACAGTTCTGGCCAATAAAATATAAGCAGAAGACTCTAGAAATAAGAAAGTTAAACCTTTTTGGCAAAAGCATTGCTTCTCTCCTTCTTCCTTCTTGAAGTAGAAGAGCATTCCAAGGGATGGAAGAAATAGAGAGTCAGCAGCCATCTTGAAAAGACTAAAGAGTTTGCATCTCTGATGGTATTATTGGACTGCTTTTTCCTGGATTTCTCGTTGCTTCAGAAGAATAGACCTTAGTTAGGTTAAGCAGTTTGCAGCTCTCCATATCCTGACAGATAGAGTAATCTAGGCTTTGACGTATACATACCACGAGTTATGGTTTAAAGTGAATGGTAGCCATTTTGATTAAAGCAGAGAACTTTCTCTAAAGTGGAAGAAGAATTTAAGCCTGAACCCTACTTATAAAATAGCATTAACCTGCCCAACCATCTCCTCTCACACCACACAATGTTCCTTTCTCTATTCCCTGCCTTGCTAACTTCCCAAGATGCGTATATAACCCTCTTCACTTGCACACCAATCTCAGTTCATCTGAGATAACATAACGTATGTAAAACACTTGGCTCAGTGCCTGGCACACAAGTGTAAAACAAATGGGATTTAGCTGTCTGGAGTCAGAAGGTTTTAAAGCAGCCTCAGAAATTTGCAAACTTCTTGCTTTAACAAGCACATAAGGACAACTTCAGAGGGGCCCATGACCTACAAGATAAAAAAACGCTCAAGTTGGGAAGCTGAGAGGGCTCAGCAAGTTAAGTGCTTGCTTTGCAGCCCTGGTATCTGAGGATTGAGTCCCAGCCCCGGCCCGTGAGGATCCATATGCTGAACTGGGGTGTGGCCCCAGTTCGGTTCTAACTCAGGGGAGCCTCCCATGTTGGAGGCCCTAAGTTTGGTCCCTGGCTGTAGGGGGCATGCCTCCCATGCATGAAGCCCCCAGCCCCACACCCACCCTGCACAGCCCTCACCCACCTGTGTAGAACGAAACCAAGTTGAAAACTGATGATGTACAACTATGGAGACTGCTCTGGGCTTCCCCCTCCCTTCTCTCTGTCAAAAATAATAAAAAATAAATCTTAAAAAAAATATGTTCAAGTGGCGTTAGCATAGCTTTCAAGGCTCAACCTCCTGCATACAGCCCTGAACTCTTCTTCCTGGGTCCCTAGATAACGCCCCTTCCCCTGCTACAATCTCACAGTAGAACTTTTCCATCCCCTCTGCTATAGCACTCATCTGATGGTAGTCATTGTAATAACCTCTCCCACTGAATGGGGAGGATTGCAACTCATTTATCTGGTGACCCTGCACACAGCAGTGAATTAACTACCGCTGAATAAGTGCATGAGTTACCAGTCAGTAACTAGAAGTCTAGCCATATGGAGGTCTTGGCTTTTTCCTGTACATGGCTGATCCTTTTTACATCTCAGTATTTTTTCAAATGCGATTATTTTCGCTATGAATTCTCCTCTGTGTTTTATGTCTGTGGGACTCCTACTCATCCGCATACACCCACATTGAACACCACCTCTTCCAACCCTCTCAGTTGCTCTCTCTCCACTCTTAAGGCATCTAATACCTAATTCTACTGCAGCACATAACTCACTGTTTATTATTATTATTATTTAGCTACCTGCTTTTCTTCACAGATAATCTGTGAACTCTTAAAACCATTTAGTCATTTTTTTCCTGTTAATTTAATTTAACAGAGGTCCTGAAACATAGTAGCTATTGAAAATTTTGGTAAATTTAATTACTGTATTTTCCGGCGTATAAGACGACCTCCTAATTTTACAGTTAAAACACAGGTTAAGGCCTATATTCGCTGTATAAGACTACAGCCTCGGAAGTGGGGGGTAGCCTTATACAGCAAATATAGGCCTAAACCTATGTTTTAACTGTAAAATTAGGGGGTCGTCTTATATGCCCGGTTGTCTTATACGCCGGAAAATATGGTACACAAAATTTTGAATTACACAAAATTGTGGCTTTGAGTTGTTGCCCACTCTGACCCCTGTAACAAGGCTTGTAACATCAGCGGTTGAGGAAGAAAATGAAAGCAAATGAATTTTTATTAGGTAGCTACTATGGGCCAGGCTTTTTAAAATTGTCTATGCTGTTCCAGAATAAGTATAAAACACACCCTCAAACAGCCTGTGACTTCATTATAGAGACACACTTGTACTCACACAAGTGTTTTAGAGATTGGTATAAAATGAAGTAGTGGTCCAAGTAATGGTTCCTTTGTCACTTGAAACCACACCTCTTGGGGTGACTGACACACAATGCCCCCCATAGCTCTAAGAATCCTGTGGCCTTGTCTGTATTGTGACCCTTCCTCAACAAAGACAAAAGGGCCTGGCTCAAGCTGACCCAATTAGATCCTCTCTAACAGAAACATGAAATATCCAATGGACTCCTGAAGAGACTGGGAGTTGTTGGTGAGTCACATTTGTGGCGGTCCTCCAGGGTAAAAGGCCATGACCAATTTTCAGATACCAGAACTGCCTTGGGTTGTTCTATCTTGGTTGTTCAGCATTTCCTTTGATTCTCTGAAACACCTCCAGCATCCTTCCAATACATTTCCCCTTTGCTTATGCTAGACAAAGTCCATTTCAGATGCATGCAAATCAAAAATAAATACAAACAGAAATCATAACCAATACAGTTCAAATCCCCAAAGAATTTCCTGTTTGGTCTCTGAATTAGTTAGGATTTGCAATCAGCTACAGTGACAGAAAACCCAAAATGAGTGGCTTTAAAAGGATACAAGTTTATTTCACTCTCTAGTGCACATCGATGGACAGAACTAGTTGCTTGATCCTCAGAAACCCAAGTTTCCCTATCACGGTGTTCTAGCAATCTCAGGATGTAATTTCCAGCTCGGACCATAAAGACTGCTCAAATTCCAGTCATCATACCATCAGTTCAGTCTGTAGGAAGGAGCAACACATGCCCCTCTTACAAAAGTGTGTTTCTGCAGAAGGCTGAGCTGCTTCAGCAGGTTGAGTGCTTGCTTTGCATCTCCAGGGTCCGAGGATCAAATCCTGGCCCTTGAGGACTCATATGCTTCCCATGGGGGAGACCCCAGTTCGACCCCCAGCTCATGGGGGCATGCCTCCCATGCGGGAGGCCCCCATCCTGGTTCCAGCCCTGCGCGGCCTCCTGCCCACCTGTGTGGAACAAAACCGTGTCGAAAACTGATGATGTGCAACTATGGAGACTGCTCTGGGCCCTCCCCCTTCGTTCTGTCTCTCTCTGTCAAAAAACAATAAAATAAATCTTAAAAAAAATTACAAATGGTGTGCTCCCAAAAGTTGAACAGACTGCTTCTGCTTTTATTTCACTAGCCAAAATTTAGTAACATAACTTTCATATGCCATCTAGCTTTCACTGACCTCTGCAGACCCATTGCCTATTTCTCTTCATCTGCGCTCTCTGCCTTGGGAAGCTGCATGGACCACATCAGTGGGAGATCGTAACCTCTGGCTTATGTGGCTCTAGTTCAAATAACAAGAGCTCTAGCAGGAGGTCAGAAAAGTAGAAGAGTGAGGTTAGGTGACTTATGTCTCTGTATCCCTCCCTTTAAGCTTGCATTGGGCTGGCTTTGTTACTTGCAAAATGGAATCTTTGCAAAATGATTGATTCTACGTGCCCCTCTTTCTCTAGGCTCTGGTAATTGCTCCCCCCCTTCATCCTATTAGGCCCTAAAGGAGGTAACAGCCTAGCTGCTATGAGCTCTGGATTATAGAACTATATTTATAGCTCTTCCATACCCTATCTTAGTAAATAGCCCCTTTGTAAATAAATCCCCCTTGGCTTGTCTTATTTTGAGTATGTCATCTGTTTTCTGTTGGGACTTTAACACCTACCTAACTACAGGGTTTTATTATAGGTTAGGTACTTATCTAAAAATTACAGGGTCTATTACAAAAAAAAGGAGGAAAATCCATATTATGGAACAACTAGTAGTCTTAGCCATGGTCCCATCAGTCTTTCTTTGTTAATTCTTAGGTCTACTTATTATAGGTGGAATATTTTATCCCTTACTCTTACTATCTGTAGTGCAAGGAAATCACCATCTTCGTTATCTTATACAGGCTGTAAAAATATGCATATAAACCTCTATATATGTGAGAGTTATAATTATTAATTAATCATATTTGACCCAGAAAGGGTAGTAAAATCAATACATGTTAGTGAATGTCTGGATGAAAAGATGAAACTATGTTTTAAATATTTTCACCTGTAAAAACTGCCATGTTGTATCACATGATGCCTAATTCCTTCTAGTGCTGATTTCCAAGTACTATTTTCTCAGCTTTGTGTCACAATTTTTCATGAATCATGGAAAGAAACACGGCATACCAAGCTAGAGCTACAGCTTCCAGATCCGACAGAGAAGTGAGATAGACCCACGAAGGTGCCAGGATATTGGCTCACATGTATTCTGACTGTTAAAAAGAAGCAGTTTGGGGCTGCTGGGATGGCTCAGTGGGTTGATAGCTCCTCTTGCAGCCCCTGGGTCTGATAATCGAATTCGGGCCCCGGCCCGTGTGGACCCATATGCACAGCTGGGGTGTGCCCCCAGTCTGGGTCTCACCAGGACAAGCTTCATGAGGGAGGCCACTGGCCCTGTTTCTGCTCTGCGCATCTCCACACCCACCTGTGGAATGCAACTATGTAGAAAACCAATGACATGCAACTATGGAGACTGCTCTGGGCCCTCCCCCTTCTCTCCGTCTCTCTCTCTCTCTCTGTGAAAAACAATAAAAATAAATTGTGAAGAAAAGAAGGAGAAGAGCAAGAGGCAGCTTAGCAGATAGGAAACAATCTCAAACACCCAGAGGAGGTGTGTAGGCCCAGGCAACCAGGAAGCTGGAATCCCACACATGGCAAGACAGTAGTCAATCGAGACAGAAACCAAGAAAGATGCCATTTCTTAATAAAATACTCATGTCACCAAAACCCCAGGTGCTTTTTGAGGCTCCTCTCTCTTCCTTACTCCCCATAATCATACAATCTACAGGTTCAGTTGATTATGCTTCTAAAATCTCTCATTTATTGGTTTATTCTGGTTCTTCTTTCCAATAACAGCTCATGCCCAAATGATCTTTTACCTGCATTAATGCTATGTTTTCCTAAAGAATTATTTTCCCTCGATCAATCTGTTTTCCAAACTGGCATCTTCCTAAAACACAAACCAGACTTTGTTATCACCTGAATAAACTATTCAATAGTTTCTTGGTTCTTTTGGAATGAAGTTAAAAAATTTAACAAGACCTTATATCACTTAGCTCCTACCTCTCTTTTTAGCTTCACCCCAACCCACTCTTCTCCTTTCCACTTAACACTTCAGCCACTCTGCAGCACTTATAATTCCCTGAAGGAATAAGATAGGCTTTTTCATGTATGTGCTTTACTTCCAACCCCCCCCCCCCGCCCACTTCCTCCTTCTGATGAATTTTCACTCATCCATCAGGACTTCACTCATCAGTCATTGTCCCCACAGAAAGTCCATCTTCATACCCCACCTTCATTCAGTTTGGAATAGCTATCCCTCCTTTGTGTTCTCATAACCCCCGGGCTTATGTCTATTACCTATCAGATGCACTGGTATTTCCACGTTACTTGTCTACTTCTCCCTGGTCTATAAGTTTCTAAAGGACAAGGGCTACATCTCATTCAAGATGGTATCCTCAGTGCCTAGCACAGAAGAGGACAAAGATGGTGCTCAAACATGCGTATGGAATAAATGAATGGATGAACAAGGCTAATATGTGTGGAATAGAATTAAATGGGGTTATTACCTTCATTTTCTTAGACATTATACTTTAATTAATGCAAACTAGGATGGCTTTCACATTTCAGATATCACTCTTTATATGCTGTTTTGTGTTGTTTTTGTAACATGACTATCCCTGCTTCCAATCTTGAGGTTTACCATTTTGTCTAATATACAAGTAAAATAGCTTAAACTTCCACTTCAGCCCATGATGGAGTGACAGGGTCCACACATATTATTTCATCATAATAATAAGAAAATTGGGGAAAATTGTATGAAACAACTGCTTTCAGACATTGAACAACAGATAGTACAATACTGAGTTTCCCAAGAAAAGGGAAATAAGTGAGGTAACCCCTTGACCTTCTGTCTATACCGTAATCACATTCTGGGTCTCATTGCAGAAATAAAAATTCCAAGCAGAGTGTAGCAGTCTCACTAAGTTGAGTAGACAGAGATTAGAGATCGGGGAGACTGAGGTGACTCAAAATTGTAGCATTTCATAGAGGATAGAGTATCAGTAAAAGCACTTCAGAGCCCTTGCTGATTATTAAGTCATGTGTGACTGGGGCAAAACTTCATGAGACTAGGCAGTGAACACTGGGAAGGTATAGGCTGAGCAATTCATGGAGATCATAATGTTGGGAGATGCCAACTAGGAGTGGAATGTCCTTATAGATTACCTGGGACATTCAGGAGAGACCACAGAAATAAGGTCATCCTTAGTAGTGAGGTTAAATTATCCTTAGACTAAAGGCTTTTCTAGCTTGCCATAAAGTCTAAAAAGTAGTCTGGAGGGGTTCTGGGATGGCTCAGTGGGTTGAGCACTTGTCTTGGAGCCCAGGAATCCAAGGATCATATCCTGGCCCCGGCCTGAGTGGACCCATATGCTGAACTGGATGTGCCCTCAGTTCATTTCTCACTGGGGCAAGCCTCCTATGTGGGAAGCCCCTGGCCCAGATCCTGCCCTGTGCCCACCTGTGGAATGAAACTACTATATGTAGAAAACTAATGACGTGCAACCATGGAGACTGCTCTAGGCCCTCCCTCTTCTCTCTATCTGTCTCCCCCTCTGCCAAAAATAATAAAAACAAACCTTAAAAAAAAAAAAAACTAGTCTGGAAAGGATCAAGCTGATAAGAATGAACAAAACTCAATACTCTTTACAGAAAAACAACAAAATTCAGGCAGTCAACATAAAACACAACTTTCAGTATCCAAGAAGAAATTATTAGACATGCCAAGAAGTAGGCCAATGTGATCTATAAAAAAAAAAAAAAAAATCAGGGAAGCTGGGATGACTCAGTGGGTTGAGCAAGTGCTTTGCAGGCCTGGGGGCTGGAGGTCGGGTTCCAGCCCCAGCCCATGTGCACCCATATGCTGAACTGGGGAGTGCTTTGGTTTTCACCCCCTATCCCTGGTTTGGCCTCTGGCTCAAGGGGGTGTGCTTCCCATGGGGAAGGTCCCCAGACCAGTTGTCGCCTGCATGGCCCCCACCCACCTGTGTGGAATGAAACTATGTTGAAAACTGATGATGTACGGCTGTGGAGACTGCTCTGGGCCCTCCCCCTTCTCTCTGTCTCTGTCTGTCTCTCTGTCAAAAACAATAAAAATCAATAGAAACAGACCCAGAAATGATAGAGATAATGTAATTAGCAGAAAAGAAATTTAAAATAACTATTAAGTTATATTGAATTATTCAAAGGGAAACATGAATGTAGTGAGGGTAGACATGGAAGATATAAAAAAGCCAAATTGAAATTTTTAGAGATTAAAAACATAATATATGTTAATAAAAATTTATCTGGAAAGCTTTAAAAAATATATTATATGTTACAAAAAATATTAGTAAACTTGGAGACATAGTAATAGAAGCTTTCCAAAATAAATCATATAAAAGAAAATTATATAAAAACACAATTAACACTATTTTGGTAACCATTGGGACAATTTGAAATGATTTAACATAAAGTTAGGCCAGAAGTAGAGGCTGGGGCAGAAAAAACAGAAAAATATTTTAACGCATAATTGCTAAAAATTCCCAAATTTGATGAAAATTATAAGCTCAGTAAATTGTAATCAATATAACAAACAAAACTCCTCTGGGGCATATCATAACCCAAAATTTGAAAACAAGTGATAAAAAGAAAATCTTTAAAGTGACCAAAGGGCTGGGGGATAGGGGGAAGGGAAAGCACATTCTGTACAGAGGAACAAAGAAAAAAAATGAGTTCTTATCTGAAACTATGCAAGAAGGCAATGGAGGATTAAATCTAAAGTGACGAATAAAAAAAGAAGAAAAAAACAAATGTTGCCAGAATTTTATAATCAGTAAAACTATTTTTCAAAAATAAAGACATTCAGATAAATATGAACTGAGATAATTTCTTACCAGAAGACATGAACTGTTAGAAATATTGAATTGTATCCTTTAGACTAAAGGAAAGTTTCAACAGATGGAAGCTTAGTTGTAGAAAAAAAGAATACAAAATTTAGTAAATGTATGAATAAATATAAAACACCTTTTATTCTTAATAACCTTAAAAGCAAAAATAATAACTATTTTGGTGTTTATAATATATGTAGAAGTAAAATGCAGAACAAAGGACAGAAGGGGGGAATGGAAGTATTTTATATTAGACTTTTTATACGTGAAGTGGTATAATATTATTTGAAGGTAGATTGTGATGAGTTAAAGAGACATATAGTAAACCTTGAGCAGAAGTCGGCAAACTTTTTCTGTAAAAGGTCAAATAGTAAATAGTTTTGGCGTTGTAGGTGAGATAGTCATTGTCACACTTAACTCAGTTCCTCCATTGTAGCATGAAACTCATTAGCTAGTTAGACAATACATAAATAAATGAATCAGACTGTGTTCTAATAAACCTTTATTAAAACAAATGTTGGGTTAAATTTGACTGTTGGCTTTAGTTTGCCAACCTGCCTAGTTCAACCATTACAAATAAAATAATAATAATAATTAAATTAAATTAATATAACAGTAAAATAAATGGTAGAATAATAATAATGGTAGAATAATAATGGTAGAATAATAAGCCATTAATGAAGATCAAGTGGAATAATAAAAAATTTTGAATTTTAAGAAAGACAGGGAAAGACAAAGAAAGAACTGAAAAACAGATGGGACAAATAGAATAAAAAGCAAGATGGTAGATTAAAGTACTACAATATTGCTAATTATATTAAATGTAAGTAGTGTAAACACTCTAATTAAGAGGCGGATATTGTAAGACTGGATGAAAAAGAATGGCTAAACCATATGCTGTCCATTAGAAACCTCTTTAAATAAAGTATAAAGTAAAAGGGCAGAAAAATATACTGTAAAAACACCTCTTTTAAGAAAGCTTTACTGGTTAATAATATCAGACAAAGTAGTCTTCAGCAAAAACGATATGATCAGGGATAAAAAGGGGTGTTCCATATGATAAAAGAGTCAGTTCACCAAAAAGACACAGGGATCCTAAATGCCTACTCCAGATATTCAAAACACATAAAGCAAAAACTGACAAAGCAGAAAGGGAAATAGATAAATTTACTATAATATTTGAAGATTCCAATACTTTTCTCTCAGTAATCGACATAACAAGTATAGAGAATTAAAGCAGACTTGCACAAAAGTATCGACCAACTTGACATTATCGATATTTATAGAATATTCTACCCAACAGCATAGAATGTATCTTCTTTTCAAGTGCACATGAGACATTCAATAAGATCTATCATATGCAAGGCAATAAAATAAGTCTCAGTACATTTAAAAGTATTAAAATCATATAAAATATGCTCTTTGACCACAATAAAAATACTTCAGAAATCATGTTTCTAGACACATGTCTGGAAAACTCTCAACTACTTGAAAATTAAACATGGTTCTCAAAAACTCATGGGTCAGAAAATAAATCACAAAGTATATTAGAAAATAGACTGCACTGAATGAAAATGAAAACACACTTCAGAATTTGTAGGCTACAGCTAAGGCAATGGTCAGAGAGAAATGGTTGGTATTAGGGGCTTGTATTAGAAAATCAGAAATGTCCAAAATCAGTGACTCACTTTAAGAAACTAGAAAAAGACAAAGACAAGATGGCTCAGAGGGTTGAGCGCTTGCTTTGCAGCTCTGGCGTCTGAGGGTCCAGTCCTGGTCCCAGCCCCTGTGGACCATGATGATGAACTGGGGTGTGCTTCCCATGTGAGAGGCTCACTGGTTCACCCCCAGTTTGAGGGGGTGTGTCTCCTATACTGGAGGCCCAGTTTCCTGCCCTGTGCAGCCCTCACCCACCTGTGTGGAACAAAACTATGTTGAAAACTGATGATTTACAACTATGGAGACTGCTCTGCTCCTCCCTTCTCTATCTCTATCTCTCTCTGTCTCGGTCAAAAACAATAAATAAATCTTAAAAAAAAAAAAGAAACTAGAAAAAGAAAACTGCTTTAAACACAAATATGTAAAAGAAAAACAATAATAAAGATAAGAGTAGAAATCAATAACATAGAAAATGAAATAATCATCTTAGAGAAAAGTAATGAATCCAAAAGCTGGCTTTCTAAAACATCAATAAATGGATTAATCTCTAGTAGACTAATTAAATAGGAGAGGAAGAAGACACAAAGATCAATAATGGGAATAAATGAGGAGGCAGCATTATAATTTTTACAGAAATTGAAAAGATAAAAAGGCAATATTATAAACAATCATGCCAAAAATTCAAGAATTTAAACAAAATGTACAAATTTCTTGAAATATTTAGATTACCAAAACTGATTCCAGAAGAAATAGAAAAACCTGTCTCACCCTAAATTTACTACAGAATTTGAAATTGTTATTAAAGCCTTTCCATAAATAATAACAAAGACCTTTGACCTAAATTATCTTAAATATTTAAGGGAGAAATAGTATCAATCCTACATACACTGTTTAAAAATAAAGTGGAGGAGAAAATACTTCACGATTCACTTTGAGGCTATTATTAGACTGCTGTCAAAACCAAAGACTTTATAGGAAATAAAAAATTACAAACTAATATTCTTTATAAACATAGATTTAAAAATTCTTCTAAAAAGATTTAAAAATTCTTCTAAACCACAGTCAGACACCAGGACACATTTATTAAAATAGCTAAATTTAGACTGATAATATCAAGCAAATTAGCAAAATAGAAATTAGCAAATAAAATCCAGTGGAGAAAAAAAAAAAAAGGTAAAATATCACATTCAATTGGCTTATTCCAGAAATACAAGGTTGATTTAACAATTAAGATCAGTAAATGTAATTTAACGTATTAATAGAAAAAAAAAGAATGCAGTGGATGCAGAAAAAACATTGACAAAATTCATGTTTATTCATGTTCTTCTTTCCTGGTTTTAGAATGAAAGCATTCTGTCTCAACTTTACATATCTTTGCAGTAGTTTGTAAAGCTGAAAGACAGAATGCTTTCATCCTAAAATCAGGAACAAGACCATTGACAAATTACAACACACAAAAATTACTTAAAAGTAAATCTTAGATCTAAATGTAAAAGGCAAACTATACATATTCAGAATAAAACATAGAGCAAAATCCTTGCAACCATTATGTTGGCAAATATATCTTCAAAAGGACACAAACAGTGTGAAAACAATTTGATAAGTTAGACACAGTCAAAATTTAAAACTGCTCTTTCAAAGACAACAGTAAAAGAATAGTAAGGCACTCCATAGACTGGTAAAAATATTTGTCATAGATAAATCTGACAAAGACGAGTAGCTAGAGTATAGGAAGAATTCTTGCAACTCATAGAAAAAAAACCCAAAAAAACATTTTTTTTTTTACATGAGCAAAAACTTAGAACAGACACTTTCCAAAAGAAGGTATAGGAGTGGCCAGTAAGCACGTGAGAAGATGCTCAATCTTATTTGTCATTAAGGAAATGCAAATTTAAACCACAGTCAGACACCAGGACACATTTATTAAAATAGCTAAATTTAGACTGATAATATCAAGCATTGACAAGGATGTGGAGCAACTAAAATTCTCACATGTTGCTGGTGGTAACAAAAACAATACAATCACTTTGGAAAATATGTGTAGTTAGGTATTTTCTTCAGAAGTTAAAAACATACCTATATGTCTACCCTACATTGTAGTAATTCTACTTTAAAGTATTTACATAAGAGAAATTAAAACACACGTTCACACAAAAACTTGTACATAAATATTCATAACAGCTTTGTTGATATTATCTCTAAACTGAAAGCAACACAAATGACCACCACAAGGTGAATGGAAAAACATTTTGGTATGCAGTGAAATACTACTTATGAAATCAATGAACCAACTAATCGATTAATCTACTGAAAAATGCAACCACATGTTGGAACCTAAAATACTATTATATACATAAGTGTATATACTGTATGATTTCATTTATATGAAACTCTAAAAGAGACAAACCTACTGTGACAAAAAATTGTTTTGCTTTTTTTTTTGGTGGCTAGAGGTGTTTGGGGGTTGATTGATCTGATGGGCAGAAGGAAACATTTTAGGTGCTGGTGATGAATATCTTGATAGTGGTAAATACATGGGAGTATACATGTGTCAAAACTGATTATGCTGTACACTTATAATGAAGAATTTTATGCATGTAAATTATATTTCACAGACCCTGAGCATACAGGCGACTTCCCAAGGATTCTAGGCTGACTCGAGTTTCTGGAGATTGCCTTAACAACCCCTGCATTTTTGTTTTGTGAATTCTTTCTCCACCTCAATTCTTACCCAGTTCTCACTCTTCAATCCCTGCTCCTGTTTTTCTCTCTCTCTCTCTCGGTCGTATTCATCATCTACCTCCTGAAAGGCAGTGCTGCCTGCCTTACTCTGGTCTGTAGCTGCTTCCATGGGGCCTGGCTGTGTTCTTTTCTCTTCCTAATTAAAGCACTAAAACTCTGACAAGGGCTGACGATATGAAAACCCTCAAGTCCTGTTCTGTTGTAAAATAGAAAGAGGTCAATCTCTCTCATCCTTTTTTTGACCTCTCCCATCAAAAGAGCCCTGGCACCTACATGGGCAGAACCCCAAAAGCCAATTAAAGTAACTTTGCAAACAAAAGAGCATTTATTTCCTAAAAGAAAGTTCTCCCAGATTAGTGTTTTTCACCTGGGATCCTTATTAGAAATGCAGATCACTGTGCCCACACCAGATCCCTTGAGTAAACATTTCTTGGCCCAAACCCTGGGAATCTGCATTCAGTCAGCACACCATCTCGCCAAACCACACTACCGGTACCTTGATTTTTAAAGCAATTTAAAACAGAAAAATTTTCTTGTTTTGTGATTAAAAAGTTCTCTCTTATACTCTAACAGTCCAGGGGCCTTGCAACCCTTGATTTCAGTAGTTGATACTTGGATTTTATGTATTGGACTGGTTCTTCTCCCATTTTCCACCTCCACGACCCAAATGTTGGGCCACCAATCTCACCACACTGCAGTGAGGATGGAACCACAAAAATGGTGTTGTGTCATAGGCTTTTCTTTGGGTTCACAGATGGTATATAAGGCTGGTGGCTTGGTAACATCTTAAAATTCCATAATATGAAGTTTGTCTATAGCTCCTTAAGGCAGAAAGTCACTTCAAACAGTTATCACTGCTCTTAACCACACATTATTATGGGCTGCCCATGTCCATAGGAAGTGTTACGACAACCTCTGAAAACAATAATTAGCATTTAGGAGCTTTAGACTGGCATGATCTAACTGAAGTTGTTAGACAAACTTCTGGAAAAGTGGTTCGGGCACGTGCTTTGTGTAGAGCTAAAGAAGGGCTTAAGGGAAAACCTTGCAATAGCAAACAATAGAACTTTCCCTGAGGTTCACAGATGTTCTCTACACATTCTAGAAGTATGCCAAGAACTAAATTTCATTTGGGGGGCCTCTTATCAGCAAGCAGACAAAGATCAAGAATCAACACTAAACATGTGGCTTGATGTAAATAAAGTTTTCAAAGCTCCTCTGTTTGCCATTCTAATAATTGGTTACAGCACAGTCTTCCCCCTCCCCACCCCCACCCCGACCCCATGCCCCCTCCCTGCCCCCTCCCTTTCCTGCTGAATTGCTTTGATCCCCTCAGGGGTTATGAATGTAACATGTATTAAACTTGGCCTTTAGCTACAAGTCTCACATTGTTCATGAAAATTAGGGTGTTTCTCATGCCCCAGAGATCATCTCACTTAGTAAGCATCTTTCTTATCTTTTAAATAGATATACTATATTTGTACTTTCCTATTGCAAATTTTGAATCTCACTGTCTATAGCTGAGGTGCTAGGTTTTATTAACCATGAGAATGTTCCCTTATAATTTGCATGGATAATAGCAGCAGCTAACATTTACTTAGTGCCACCCTACTTATTTTTATGGCCTTTAATCTTTAATACAATTCTCTGTAAAAGGTTCTATGTCCACGCTCATTTTGCAGATGAGGACACAACCAAAGTTCACAACAGACTGAGGGCCAGGAGATCCAACCTCAAAGAACTCCTTCCTAACTACGATATTATACTCATTTCAACAGATACTTGCTGAGTGCCTACTACGTGCCAGACGCCATGAGAGGCACTGAGGATACATCAGTGAACAAAAGAGACAAAGGTCCTTGCCCTAATGGGGCTTACATTTTACTTTACAACTGTCATGTGAATTTATCTAACCAATCTCTATTGCAGAATATTTAAACTGTTTCTGATTGAATAGCCTTTTTAAAAAGAATTACATGGTAAGAGACAGCATTCTGGTTTATAGATCTATATCCAAATCTCTGCTTATTTCATTAAGTGAGTTTCCAAAAATGAGAATTACAAAATTCCCATCTTATAATTGGGATGAATATTCATTCATTGCCAAATAACCCTCAGAAAGGGTGTAACAATTACACTCCCAGTAACTTCAGCAGTTTCTAAGACGGTCCCATTTCATTACACCCTCGCCAACACGAAATGTTCTCTCTCTTTTTAATCCTATCTACCTGATAGACAACATGTTCATAGCTCTGTAACAACAAATACTGCACTGACTTAGTTTTATTCAGAGAGAATGAATGTTGCTAACTCAAAATAGTTGAAGAATGTTTAGTTGTTGTTGTTGTTGTTTTAAATTAAAATGGGTGTGGAGCCTTGTCCTTCCCAGTCATGATATCAAAAATATCGCCACCATTGTTCTGGAGCAGAATTTCCCCAAGTCTCCCACCCGCCTGTCCCTCATCAGCAGTGCCATATTTTGAGCACTTTACTGTGCCAGGCACCTTATCTGATTTAATCCTCATGGTATCTCCATGGGGAGGGGTCACTGGGGCTCAAGGAGTTTACCTGTCTAAAGTTAGATGGCAAGTAAACGACAGTGCCAGGTTCCAAACTAGGTGTGGGCCATTGCCAAACCCGAGCACCTTCCATACAGCTCACTCCTGGGATGGAGGAAAGCAACTGGGAAGCACCCCTCTTGGCTTGCGGGGGCAGGTGTGTGTGTGTGTGTGTGTGTGTGTGTGTGTGTGTGTGTGTGTGTGAGTGTGCACAAACGCGCGCATGTGTGTTGCCAGCAAATTCCTGATTATAGGTGATTGCATAAAACAGGAGATCTTTCCCTTGTAAGTAGATATTATCAGTATAGACTATTAAATAACCCTGACTTCATCCCCAGCCAATCAGCCCCGGCCAGTTTGCACACTACGTATGTACAGCATGACTCAACGGACCCTCAGGCAGTGGGTGGCTTAAAAATCAATCAAGCAATAATAATTTTCATAGGAGAACTCCCTGGCTGTTCAGTTAATTGTGAGTCATGGATTTTCTTTTTAAGGTAAGATTTACTATAAAGCATGGCTGGGTATAGGGAATACGTAATAACCACTATCTGATAAGACACATGTTATTAAAACATTACCTAATGATAGATTTACCTGATAATAATCCCTAGGATTAAACAAAAAAGGCAGAGAGAGACTAGGGAGGGCTTGCAGGAAACAGAAAGGTAAATAGAAATAAGCCATGGTTTGGAGGTAAATAAAGAAGGAGTTCATCTGGAGCTGGATGTTGCAATAATCCTTACTATAGTAGTGAGAATAGAGGAGAGAGTGAGAGAGAGACAGAGAAGTATGGATTATTATTATTATTATTATTGTTGTTATTATTAATAATAATAACAACAGGGACCTTTTACTGTATTGTTAGCATATGCAGGCACTGGTCTAATGATCTTACATATATCCTCATTGTTATTCTCATAAAAATCTTGGGAGTCACTCCGACTACCAAACCCATTTCTCAGATTCCAGCCAGTACGTATAGTCAAGTGGCCAAGTTACAGGCCCTGGAGACTGCGTGTCTGAGTTTGCATCTCATCTCCCTATTTGCTAGCTGTGACACCTTAATTTTTCTCTGCCTTAGTCTTCTCATCTGTGAAATAGAGGTAATGGTAATTTTCTCTACTTTACCTGATTGCTTAGAGGACTAAAGAGGTTAATGAGTAAAGTAACTGTAAATGCCATAAATTAAGCTACTATTTCAAGCAGAAAAATCTGAGATCTGAAGTTAAATAACATGTCCAATGTCACAAAACTATAAATTGGCAGAGCTGGGATTCGAACCCAGATCTGTCTGACTCCAGGGCCCATGTGCTCTCAACCCTTCTGCTATGGCTGATGGGAACAATAAGGATGGACACTAAAGACAATACAGAGTATGTTTTCTTAAGGCATATGATGCCAATATCTACCATGTGTGTCAACCAATCCCAAATTTATGGACCTTTTTATAAACATGGGAGTCATCTCCCTCAAAAATTATAAATTCTCAGCTCTGGGACCCTCTCATTTTCTAGAGATATGTTTTCTTTGGTCTAATAAGAGCTGGTTGATACAGGGCTCTGAGAATTTTGGAATATATTGCCTAACCTAAAAATTGTGAGACTTCACAAGAAAACCAGATTTATATCATCTCTAGACAAGCTGCATGATCCAGACCCAGAACCCTATATGCAATCATCAGTTATACTTCCTAGCTGCCTCCATGTATCTTCTCACCACTCCCGACTGTCCCTTACACCTGGCTAATTTATTTGTGTCCAAATGACAGCCTATCAAATATGGGACACCAGGACCCAAGCTCTCTGAACTTTCTTTCTTCAAACTTGACACCCTAGCTCAATAAATTTTTCCAGAGCATGGAGTCTTTGTCTGTCCCCTCCCCGATCTGATTGCTGTTCTTTTCTGAAACTTTGCATTTATCCAACTCACTCTCACAGAATGGGACTTTTAGAGAACCAAGCTCCCTGAGAAGGATCTGACCAGCCTGAGTCCTGGAAGACCGTTGACTCACATCTCTTGAGATCTTCTGAGATCTCCCATCAAAGCTTCTCCTATTGGACCAGCCTCACCAGGTCGATGAGGACTTCCATATTGTTCCCCTATGCTTCCCAGTGACAAGGAAACCAAGGCTCTCTCAGGATGTTTGTCTGTCCCAGAGCCCTAACTAGGCACTTGAGAATCCTCTTGCTTGAGGTTACCTGGTTTTCTAGCCACAAGGCCATGTTCTCTACCTGCCTCTGGAAGTTTCAGGGTTTCTTCTCCACTACACAGGAAAGCCAACATTGTTCAGATGTGCCAAGATCGTAGCAGCACTCACTTAACTTGTATGGTTGCAAACAGTGACTCTCAGCTAACCTCAGAGAGTGTGCCTTCCTAGGAGCTTCAGACTCAACAGCTCAGCAGTTCATGGGCCCCAGGAAACGTCTCCTTTGTGCCAGGTTCTATCTGCTGCAGAGTCCCCAATGTCAGGTGATGCTAACACTGTTTCTAGCACCAGTTCATCTTAGTTAGTCATCATACTCTGCCCACTACTCTGTGAGGTGTGTTAGGACCCTCATTATACAGGTAGGAAAACTGAGGCTAAGCAAGGTTACTTTCTGGTCCAATGACATGTCTGTCTTAATTCCAAAGCCCCATGCTCTTCCTGTCTAGCAAGTATAAAAGCCCAAATCTATATATGGAGAAAGGAACATGATGAATGACAGGAGGCAGTGCAAATGAGGGAGAGATGGTGTCTGATTGGGAGGACCAGGAAGAATCCATAGAGCAGTAAACTGGAGCAGAGCCTTAAGAAATGTCTGGGGAAAGAGAAAATTAGACACAGAGGCCCCAGCAATACAAAGTCTCATGGGTGGGAAACCTCAGGGTATGTCATTTAGTTCACCTGGCCTGGGCCATCTTTGAAGGAATGAAGAGATAGAGAAAGCCAGATTGTGGGGATGCCTTGAGTGTTATACAAAGGGGTTGGGACCAAGAGGTACTGGGGAGCCCTGGAAAGAGCTTAACAGTGACTAGTCATAATCATTGGCCCCAGAGAGAGACACCTGTCTGTCTCTTCTTCCTCTTTCTGTTATTGAGTCCTCTTGACATAGACAGACTTTAGTGTGGGGTTGAAGGAGGCAGTCCCATGTAGTAGAAAACTCATTAGTAGAAAGAAGATTGATTTCAGCTGGAGCAAGGAGGGTTGAGCATTCTTCATGGAGAAGGTGGCATTTGACCAGGACATGAAGGACAATGAGGTGTCAGCACTCAGAGATGAGGGCAAAGGGCATCCGAGGTGGGGAGACCAATGTGAGCAAAGGGACAGAGGCAGGAATCTATCAGGAAATTCCTAAAATGGAAAGTGCAGGAGTGGGGTGGGGTGTCTAGTGGGTATAAGGTAGGAATGGTGAACTTTTGATATACATCATGTGAGAAGCCCTTATCTAACCAAAAGGGGAGGCCTGGAAGAATTTTGAGCAGGGGAGTGACATTGATGTCTGAGACATCAGTTTGCAGGATGGATGGAGCAGAGGTGGGGAAAGATTAGAGACAGATGCTAAGTAGAAAGCCAACCCCACACTTCAGCTGAAACGTGATGGGCATGTGAACCAGGACAGTGGCGATGGGACCTTAGTGTTCTTTCTACCTCAGGCATCAGGCATATTGCAGCCTGTTTCTAAACAGGACACATTCTTGTTATTATCATTGTCATTTTTCTCATTTTCCTCCCTCTCCTTTCCTCTCTTCCTCTTTCCTCCTTGCCTCTTTTTTCCCCTCCTTTTCGCCTCTTCTTCTATAATTATTTACATCTCAACAGTCCTTTCAGATTTTCTTTCACAATTATTTCCTCATTTGGGTGTTTTTGAATTTTTTCAACTCTGTGAAAATTAGAATTGAACTCTGCTGGAAGGAACAGAATAACCGTAAACTTTGCTCTCTCTCCTGACCTGAAGGCAGCACGGGCCTTGTACGGATGCTCACTAATTGTTACACCCAGGCTCTTGCTATCTTCCTACTGTGCCATTCTCAGCTCACGGCTTCCATCTTAACATTCAAGATGGCTGCTCCAGCTTTAATCCTTAGACCCGGTTTTCAGGCAGGAGGTTGGGAGAAGAGGACACTTCCAGAAATTTTCATACTCTACTTCTGTTTACTTCCAATTAGCAGATCTTAATCACATGGCCATTCTGGGGAGTGTGGGGAGCGCTGGAAGGCCTGGAAAATTAAAATTATTCCTGGTCCCCATTTGCCCCTACTAGTGTGGCAAAGAGGGAGCACTCCCTGCTGGCCTGTTCAGAGGCCCATGCATGGGAAGTTGACCACATCTCTGGTGAAGCCCCAGCAAACATGTTTTCACTACCCACTAGGCAGGCCTGGACTGGGCACTGAGCGGTGTGGAGAAGAATGTGATATCTACCCTGTAGATGCTAACAGGCTCACACCCTGCAGAATCTCGGAGCTGAAAGGGATCTTGGGGACTGTCCAGTCCAGTCCTCACTTTCATTCCAAATTAGATGAATTGTCTTCAACTTCTGCTCGCGCATCCCCAGAGTTGGAGGCTGTAGAATTTAAGGCAGCTTATGCCACGAGTCACAATGCTCCTGTCTTACACTGAATCCTATCTGCTGCCCAATAACTTCTACCCAACAGCTTCTGTTTGGCTAGAACAGGTCTTGCTTATTCCTCACCTGACTAAAGAACCTGTTTGCTATGTGAAGGCAGCTTTCACATTTGCTTGTCCATCTGTTTGTCCCCTGCTCTCCAACTAGTCTCCTCTGTTCTAGAGGGGGCATGCCATATGGTTGCGCTGACATGCTTGAGAGTCGTCGGGCCTGGCTCTGACGCCCCCTGTGTCTTGAGCAACTGACTTACACTTTCTGAGCCTTTGTTTCTCCATTTGTTAAATGTGGCTGATGTTACTCACTTCATGAAGTTATTTTGAGGTTTAAAGGAGCTAATGAATGCAAATCACCAAGACTGCCACCCAATATAGCAGTTGTTATCATTGCTAACGCTTTTATAATTAATAATAATAAAATATCTCAGACTCCTGGGGAAGTTGCGATGGGGTATTATATAACAAAAGGGAAGACACTTCTAATACTTTGGGGAAAATTAACATAAAAATACATACCACCTACAATTGTGACCAGGGGGCACAAGTTTTCACCTTTTTATCAGTTTCACTGGATTGCTGTTGCTGTCCATAGAATCACCTCCTGGGGTCTCTGGTTTGGGTTCTCTATTTGCAAACTGCCTCCTGGGGAGAAGCTCCATCTGTTTTAACGGGCATTGGCATTCCTTAGCTGATTTGTTGTTGTTGTTAGGAAAAGCAGACAGAACACAAAAATACAAACATTTTGGGGAATTCAAAGATTGCCTGCATTGTAGAGGAAAGAGGAGGCAGGATGCCTGGGTCCTGGTTTCCACCTCACCTCCAGCGGGCTGGGTGACCAGGGATGAGTCACGGTGCCCCTCTGGGCTGCAGATTCTGGACAGCCTGCTCAGCCACGGCATCCTGTGGCCAGAGGAAGGATGTGCCAGGGCCCGAATTCCCCTCACGTAGGGCTGGTCCAGGTGGGCCCAGCCTCTGGGTGGAGGCTGTGTGCATGCCCAGGCAGCCTTGCATGGTGTGTGAGCCAGGCAGAGCCCGCCTGCTACCAGGGTGTGATTGTTCTTGTGATTTGGCAATACTCGGCAAACATGTCCTATCAGGGCTGAGCTAAAAATAGGTTCTGTGCTGTGAGGCCCAGGAAAATCAGCAGCCTCGCAAACATGAGGTTGGCCAACTAGAACCAAGGCCACCATCATCCCAGGGACGCAATGGCTAAAGAGAAGAGTTGGTTAATTTTCCCACATGAATCCTCTTTCCCTACCCTCCTGTTCCCCACCCATATTAGGGCCAGTGCCTTCCTCTCCTCCTCCCACTCCTCTACTTCTGGTACACTTTTGCAGATGTACGTGTGCATGGTGTACCAGAAAGAGCCGGTGTTCGGGAATCAGTGGACGTGTGTTCAAATCCTACCCCTGGTATTTTCTAGCTGTCTGACTAGGGGCATGTGATCCTTTTGAGCATCCATTGCCTTGAGGACATAATGGTTTTCATTATACCTACTTCGAAGGATGATTATGAATCCTAAAAGCAGCATGTGGTGAGAGCAGCGGTTCAAGATATGTATCAAGCATCTGAATCACCTGGGTCAGGGAACTTGTTAAAACCGAGATTGCTGGGCCGTCCCCAAGTGTCCGATTCAGTGGGTCTGGATAGCCTTGCCTTCCTAGTAAGTTGCCAACTGATGCTTATGCCGCTGACCTGGGGTTACCATTGGGTTAGGGCTTAAGAGCGTGAGTCCTGAAGTCCAACCACGAGGGTTTGACCCCAGCTCCTGCCACCCCCAGCAGAATGATTTTGGACAGTTTCTAAACCTTATCTGGAAAATGGGGCAATAATCACTCCTGCTTTATAGTGTTAATGTGAGAGTTAAGTGAGTTAATTCACATAAAGCACTTAACACAGGTCTGGCAAACAGCAAGCATTGAGTAAACATTAGCTTTTAGGAGTATCAGAGAGTCTGCACAGAGTCAATACATGCTGGTTTTACTCTCTTCCTGCAGTTCCTGTGGGCTGTGCTGGAATCTTTGCCTCCACACCACCCCTCCCAGGGCATGTGCGTCCTGAGCCTCGCCTCTCTGAGTGGAAAGGCAGGCCATGCTGGGAGGATTTGGGGCACCAAGGAGCACAGACTGAATGTCCACACTTAGGGATCACAGAGAAACCAGAAGCCCTCAGACAAAATGGGCTTACCCAGGGGCAATCCAGCCTAGAAGGATGGAGCTAAAAGTAGACCCAGGTTTCCTGACTTCCCAACCAGTACACTTTCCATGACATCCTGACTTGTCCCCGGAGGCAGCTTTGCTGTCCCTGAGTACACTTAGGGAACAACCAGCTCCCTGTCCCACGGCTGTGTTGTGGCTGGGCATTTGGGTTGTCTCTCCTTTGATTGTTTAAGATTGAAGATGACAGATCTGTAAACATCCAACGTCTGAGTAAATTACTATTTTCTTTTGGATTTTTTTTTCCCTTGGGCAAATGTCCTTGAAGTGGACATTTCTTCTAGTTACATCACTGTTTGTCCAAAAGTACAAACAATGATATAGCTAGAAGAAAGCTAGATGGAGCAATTCTTCCAGAGGAAGGAATTCATTTCCCAGAAACTGTAAGATGGGGTGTAGGTACTTGAAACTAGGGAGAGGAAAGAGCCCAGAACTGAATCGTCAAGTCTGCGATGGAGAAAAGGGCGTTCTGAGCTACAATTGCAACTTCTGACAGGTAATTTCCCTAAGAAATGGTGTTTAAGCTAGTGCTTCCTAAACATGAATGTGCATAGGGTCTTGTTCATATGTAGAATCTGATTTCGTAGGTTTGGGGTGGGACCAGTGTGCATTGTTAATAAACGCCAGGTGATGCCACTTCTGCTTATCAATGGAACACACTTTGGAGTAGCAAAGGTTTAGGTTACTTAAGTCTTCGCTCATGAAGTTCTTTTGCCCAACACACCATTCCCACCATTTTTCAGACCTAAGGAATTCCCTGGATGGACCTCACCAGGCTTGGCAAGGTGCCCCTCTGCTCTGGTACCCTGTATGTATGACTATCATAGCACTGACCATGATGCACTAAATTGTTTGTCCCTTTCTTTTCCCGAAGGCATGGACCAGTCTGATTCATCACTGTATTCCCTGCATCTAGCACAATGCCTCTCAGGGTTTGGACTTACTTATTGGGAAAGTGGGTGGGTAAATGGGTAGGTAGATGGATAGGTAGCCAGGTGGGTAAATTAATAAATGACTGGGAAAAGAGAGAATGGGAATTAATGGGTTAGGAAAAGCATGGTAAACAGTCAGATTCAGTCTCAAGATCATTATTGTCTAGTTGGGGACATCTGAACCATACTCACTACTGAAAACCCAGAGTCAATGACCCATTTTTGATCCTTGCCAACTCTTTCTACAACTCCCATCAGTGAAGACCCTGAACCAAGAATGAACTCAGATGAATGAATAAGGTCCAGGAAGCTTAGAGGTCCATCACAGGGTGGCTCTAATAAATACCAGAAAACAAAAAGCAGGTGTTGGTAATCTTTCTCCTGCCAGAAGAGTTATTTATACAAGTTTCCAAAGCAATCCCCTTCATCGTTTTTACATGGCTATTACACGGTTCGGTGTGGGGAAAGGGCTGGAGTTGGTTAGCTCAGTGGATTAGAGAGCGAGTCCCTCAAAGCCAAGGGCAGCAGGAGCCTTTTCTGTTCCTCTACTATAAGGCTGCAGGCTGGCCGCCCAGTTCAGGCCAGTGGTGCCCATGGTTCTGAAGGGACCCAAAGATGACAGAGTGAGTGCAGGTCAGTGTGACTCTATCACTCCTTCTCAAAATGAAGACAGTGCCATGAAGAAGAGTGACTTCAACTTGATATCAGACAATCTTAGGAACACAACATGGAAGCCTCATTCACTTACTAACTGTATACTATTTATTAAAGTTAATTTTATTTTGAAATAATTTTAAACTATCAGAAACGTTTCAGGAATTGTACAGGTAACTCCTGGACCCCCTATGTTCAGATTCACCAATGTTTAATATTTTGCCGCATTTTCTATTTAATTCTCTTTCTTTCATTTTTTTCTTTTGTTTGTTTCAGTCCCTCTGATTGAAGATGACCAATGTAAATTTACACAAACAGTTACATTATGAAACAAAGTATTTAAATAAAGTAATTCACAAGCCACAAAACTAAATAAATGTAAAAAAAATATAAGTAAACTTTGAAGGGATACTTTTTCAAAGTTTATAGTATTTATACTTCTAAAGTTATTAAAGCTTAAAACTACACTAAAATTTTGGGGGCACCGTAATGTTACATATTAACATATAATTTATTTTTTGGAACCATTTGAAAGTAGATTACATATGTCATGCCCCATGTATTATAGCTCTTAGTACTTTAGTGTGTGTTACCTAAGAATAAGAATATTTCCTTATATAACCTCAGTATAATTTCAGAAATTTTAAAATTAATAGAATATTTTTGTATACAGTCTCTATTCCAATATTCCAATTTTTAAAATTGTATAATACCAATGTCTTATATAGAGTATCTGGAGAAATTATGGGATTCATTTACTTCTGTTTGTATTCATCTTTACATTTTTCATTGTTGATTTAATTTTTTTTTTAATTTTTTTTTAATATTTAGGACATCAACATACTTCCAAAGTCAAAACTATACGAAGGATGTATTCTTAGTCCCTAAATGTTTCTACCTCATTCCCTCAACCCCTCATAGGTGACCAATTTTATTGCTTTCTAGTTTACCATTCCTGTATTTCTTTTTGCAAAGGTAAGCAAAACATTTGTGTTTTCTTATTTCTTCTTCTTTCTTACACAAAAGGCAGTGCCCTGTACCAGGGCTATCTGATAAGTGTCCAGTATGTAACCACTCTCATTATATTCACAATGACTGGATATTTTCCGGACAGCCCTCACATATATAATTTTACATTTTGCTTTTTATTCCTGGAAGTCAGTCCATATCCATTCGTGGAGATGTGCATACTTGTGGGAGATTACCATGGCCACTAATTATTTGCTGCGATTCCAGCAAAATGTGGAATCTATTTTTTCTCCCCTTGAATTTGGGATGGCCTTGTAAATTGCTTTGAGCAATAAAAGCACGTGGTAGAAATGCTGTTCATGTCTACTTGTGAATATTTCAGGTGTGTTTTGTAGTTTTCTTTGTATAATTTCTATACATTTCTTATTAGAAATTATGTAATCTTAAAAAAGTTACTTTATCCTCCTGAATCTCAGATTTCTCATCCATTAAAAAAGGGGATTATAATAGGTTTCTTGAAGAGTTATTGTAAATAGTAAATGTGATAAATTTCAAAATAAGTCCTGGGTAAGTCCTAGTTTCCTTACTCTTTCCCCCGAGGCTCATGCATGCTTTTGAGAAGGGGAAAAGAAGGAAATAATTTGTCATATCTGTCCAGCAAGGACATTGTTTAGGTTAGTCAATAAGTCGATTAATATTGTAGAGTTCACCATGTACCAGGGGCTGTGGCAATTGCACGGGATATAATGGTGAGAAACTCAAACATGATTCCTGTTCTCATAGAGCTCCTGGTTAATGAACATTTCCCATTAATCATACAAGATTTTACAACATCAAAATGCAAACCCCATTAGCAGTCTAGGCCCTGCAAAGGAACAGATTCTAAAATTGTACCACATAGGGGAGTGGAAGCTTTAGATACTTTTATAATACAGATCCGAGTTTGAGTCAGAGCTGAAGGGAACAATTGGAGGAGGGAACTGAGGGTTAATGGGTTCTGATCTGACCAGGGTCATAGAACCAATGAGTGACTGAGCTAGGACTAGAAACTTGGTATCCAGGCTCTCAGACTGGGGAGCGTTCCAATACACACCCACTGTCATTCTATTTTCCATCTGTATCTCTTGTCACTGTCACATACATATCAGGATTTCGGCTGTCCATGCTGCTTGTCTAGGGAACATTGGCCAGAAATGAATAGCACGTTTCTAAGAAAGGCCTGATGTCACTACAGTCATTTTGTCATGAGGCTGCAACTCACTGCACAAAGAAGGCAGTCTAACACAACTATATTGATACATAGAGTTAGAATGTGGATCAAATGAGACAAAATCAGGACCACTCTAGCATAGCATTGTTTAGAATCAAATAGATACAATGATTTACTGTCTGTGTGACATTTACCAGGTTGTTCAATTTCACCAAGCTTTGTTGTCACCTTTAAAATAAGCATGTGGGGGAAGACAGGATGGCTCAGTGGGATGAGCGCTTGCTTTGCATCTCTGGGGTCTGAGAATTGAATCCTGGCCCTGGCCCTTGTGGACCCATATGCTAAACTGGGGTGTGGCTCCCAGTTCAGTTCTTGCCAGGGCGAGCTTCCCATGTGGGAGGCCTCCCCCGGTTCAGCCCCCAGCTCATGGGGCTATGCCTCCCATGTAGGAGGACGTCCGGCCTGGTTCCTGCCCTGCGTGGCCCCCCACCCACCTGTGTGGAATAAAACCATGTCTTAAACTGGTAAAGTACAACTATAGAGACTCTCTGGGCCTTCCCCCTTCTCTCTGTTGCTCTGTCTCTCTCTCTCTGTCAAAAATAATAAAATAAATCTTTTAAAATTAAAAAAAAAAAAAGTAAGCATGCACCTGTGGGCTCTGTGAAAGATACTGCTAATTATTCTCAGTTTGGTTTCCCCTTTCTCTACACTAATAGAAGCCCCAGGTCTTAGCTGGGCTATGACTGTCTGAAATAAAGACCATATCCCCACAATCTGTAGCTAGGTCTGACTGTATGACTAAGTTTGGCCTGTTGGGAAGCCAGCAGAAATGATATGTCCAACTTCCAGGAATTTCCTTAAAGGGCAGAAGTATGACTTCTATGTTTTTCCTCCCTTCAGTTGGAATACAATGGTAAAAACTTGATCTAGAGGAGTTATCCGGAACCAAGAGGTAACCTTGGGAATTAAAGCTACCCACAATGAAGCATAGGACAGGAGTTTGGGCCATTGTAGCCCTGAACTATTCCTAAATAGCTTACTACTAATATATTGATGTAAGATTTTTTTTTTCCCTATTGTTTTTAAAGCACTTCTATTTGTGGGACTAGAACATCTCATGCAGGGATAGGAAGGAGTCCAACAATATTATCTTCTTGTTATAATGGGTATCTGTTGATTTTGCCTGTGTGGCTTTCATTTCTCCCAGTTTTAATGATTAGACCTCAAATTTTCTTTGAAGCATGACCCCTCCTCCAGCCTTAGTGGAACTGGGAATTAAGTTGCATCACCTTCCTTTCAGCTGGGGCAACTGGACTTTGAATTCAAATGAAATTTGAATCTTGGACAGTATAACCCAAGCACCAAGAATGTCAGAGTGGATATGCCCTGGAGCTGGGTGGCAAGGAAAGAAAGTTCTTCCCTACTAAATAGCACCAATTAAAAAATGTAGCCTGGGGGAAGCCGGGATGGCTCAGTGGGTTGAGCGCTCACTTTGCAGCGCTGGGGACCGAGGATCGAATCCCGGCCCCGGCCCGTGTAGAACCATATGCTGAACTGAGAGCTCCCCCAGTTCAGTTCTCTCTCTGTCTCTGTATCTCTCTCTCTCTGTCAAAAGTAAAAATAAATAAAAATATATTAAAAAAAAAAAATGTAGCCTGAAGGCTAAAGATAGAAATATTACCATTCTACAGCCACCATAATAGAGGATTCAAACAAGAATCATTCATCAACGCTAAAAACTATCAGATGAAAAGTGTTGGAGAACAGGATATTCACAAAGTCCCACCATCTATGTTATTTATCAGCTACAAAGGCATAAAGTTACCTCCACAGTGGTGAGAGCTGGCGGACTCTCTTAGCCAGATGATCAAAGATAATATCAGCACCAACTGGGACATCCTGTGACCCCTGATATGAGGCACTGAGGATTCAACATCATCTTTACAGTATTCATGACAAAACTCGTTAACCTGAATCTAATTAAGAAGAAATAATAAAACAAATTCAAACTGAGAAACATTCTGCGCAACAACTGGCTTACTGGCCTAGGCTCTTCAAACATTTCACTAGCATGAAAGACTTAAAAAAAATGTTAGGGAATTATTCTAGATGAAAGGAAACTAAAATAAAACATGATAGTTAAAATGGGTAGTCTTTGGATCTTGAATAAACAAAAAAAGGACAGGTATCAAGGGCAGTTTGGGGACAATTGGGGAAATTTGAGTATAGACTGCATGTTTGTTATATGATAGTATAATATTTATAGTACATTACTATACATTATCTATTATAGTAATTACCAATGTAAGTTTCCTAAGTATGAAAATTGTGATTATATAGGAGAATATTCTCATTTCTTTGCTCTTAAGAGATCTGTGCTGAAGCATTTTGGGGCAAACTATCACGATGTCTGCAATTAATATTGAAATGGTTCAGCAAAAACTTAAAATAGATAAACAGAAAGAGAGAGAGAGGAAGCAAATGTTGTCAAATGTGACCATTTGATAGGGCTGCTCGAAGGGCATATGCCCCAGTGTATTATTCTTGCAACGTTTTTTGAAAATTTAAAATTTTCTAAATAAAAAGTTGTGCGTGTAGGAGGAGTCTCTTTTTCTTTTTTTATCCTTAGAGTGAAATACAAGACCTTCAAAGCGATGCTTGCCTCTTATCATGCCACATGGCCTGGGCCCTTTGTTCAAAAATATTAAAATTTAGGAGGATAAAGAATAGGGGAGGGGAAGCCAGGGTGGCTCAGTGGGTTAAGTGCTCACTTTGCAGCGCTGGGGACTGAGGATTGAGTCCCGGCCCCGGCCCGTGCAGACCCATATGCTGAGCTGGGAGCTCCCCTGGTTCAGTTCTCTCTCTCTCTCTCTCCCTCTGTCAAACATAAATAAATAAAAATATATTAAAAGAAAAAAGAAAAAAAAAAGAATAGGGGATGCCAGGATGGCTCAGTGGGTTAAGCACTTGCCTTGCAGCCCCAGGGTCTGAGGATAGAATCCCGGCCCCGGCCCTGGCCCAGGCCCGGGCCCATGCAGACGCACATGCTGAACTGGGGTGTGGCCCCAGTTCAGTTCTTGCTGGGGTAAGCTTCCCATGTGGGAGGCCCCTGGTTTGGCTTCCACCTTGGACAGCATCCCATGTAGGAGGCCCCCAGCTTGCGGGAGTGTGTCTCCCATGCGGGAGGCCCGTGACCCAGTTCCTGACCTGCGCGGCCCCCACCCACCAGGTGTGTAATGAAACCATGTCAAAAACTGATGATGTACAGCTATGGAGATTGCTCTGGGCCCTCCCCCTTCTCTCTGTTTATCTCTGTCTCTGTCTCTCTCTGTGTGTCAAGAACAATAAAATGAATCTTAAAAAAAAGAGTTATGGTAAAGGTAGTCAACGAAATGGTGATGTTAGGAGCCCTGAGCCGTTTCAGACAGATAGCCTAAGAGTGGGCCAAGGAGGTGACACCTGTGGCTATCAGCATGGAGTCCTAGAGGCTTTCCACTGTGAGGGACATTTGAGTCTCTTCTGGGTTCAGTGTGTGTGATAGTGGCCTTCAAGGTAGGCAGAGAATTAGAATAGGGGTGGTGAGTGAAGAGATTGGGAGCCTCCTACACCGGTGATAAGGCCCTGCCTCAGTCTCTAGTCTCATTAGCTATGTCTCACCCTTCAGTCTTTCGCTTTCCCCCTCTGAATCTCTAGCCCCACAGACCTTCTTACCTCAAACAGGCCACATATGTCTCTTCACTTACAAAGGGCTGAAGCCCAAATCTTTACCATGCACAGAAGGTGCTCTACCTTGTGCCTTAGCCAGCTCTTCTCTCACTCAACTCCTTGACCATGTTTCTGTGCATAAACCGTTCTATATTCGCTGTATGTTCCCAAATTTAGCATCTGCTGCCTCATAGCTCTAGGCTGCCTGCCTGGAATGACCTCCCACTCTCCTGGTCTCTCCAGTGAACATCCACACTTCCTTCAACCCTCAGCTCAGGGCCTTCTTCCATGGACTGTTTCCTGCTCTGTACTCCTGATCCAGAAGTTACTGCTTTTACCAGTCTCCCCTGGACTGGCCCCGGGACATCCTCTCATTCTGTCAAGGTGACTAAAACCCTCCTCTCAATTAGCTAGCCTCCCTCATGACTTTGTGACCTTCCAGATCCCAGGGATGGTGTCTGACTCCTTCCAGGCTGAGAGCAATATCAGACTTCAGGTCTGTGAGTGAATGAATGAGAGAATGAATGAACAAAAGGTGAAAGACTCCAGGTTTAATAACGATAACATCAACAATTAACAAGAGCGATGCTATTGACGATGAATACTAATTGAGCACGTGTTGTGTGCCAAGCATTATACTACCGGTAATTGTTTTTACCCAAATTATTAAATCTCCAAAAGAATTGTGAGGTGTTGGCTCCAAATAATAAGAGCCAATCAGTAGTGGGCTGTTGTCATGTGTCGAAGCATGTCGAAGCACTGTACATATACTTGCTCATTAAACCTCACAATAGCTTTATGAAATATAATAATACTTTTATTATTTTCTTTTTAATAGATGAGGACACTGAGGCCTTGACAAATGAAGTTATGTGCCTCGGGTCACACATCTAGTAATGGAGCTGGGATTCATTTCCTCAGAGTCAATGGCTAGACTCCAGCCCCCATTACTGCATACCTCCAAAGGCCTTGTCAAAATTTAGAATAACTGTAACTGTCATGAATAGTTTTGAACGTACAATGTAGTCATCGCAAACAGTTCTCAATTTCAAAAGACATTTTCGGGGAGTGAGAATGTGCATCACATGCCCTTGTAACTCGGAGTTGCCTGTCAGGTAATCCTAGCCACTATGATATTTGACATTTTTGGTTCCATGTGTTGGGATAAGGAACATGATAACACATCTTAGCATGAATAAACGCAGAAGACATGACCAGGAGTTCTTTGGAAAAGCCATTTTTCCTGGATTCCTAAGTCATAATCCTCCAGTAAAAGGGCTTGAAATCCAGACTTGCTGGAAACAAACAATAGACTAAACATTGCACGCTCACATCCATGCCAGAATATGGGATGTTACAGGAGCCAGACTGGCCTGCTCCACTCTCCGACCCCTCGCAATGCAGAATGAAGCAGAGCCTAGGAAGTTCGCAGTGTGTGCATTGATTTATCATGAATGCTGGACTCGTAAGTGGACTTCAGACCTAGAACCACTGTGGGGCCTGTAGTTTCCCAAATCCATAATCTTTGGGAGCTAAAGTCAGAGCGAAGGAGATGGAAGCAGTAGATGCAGTGACAACTCTGGAGTCCCTCGATTTGAGGCTTGAATTTATGCTCTCTAGCTTAGTCTTGGTGTAAACCTGGCAAAGTAATCTCTTTGAGCCTCAGTTTTATTACCTGTAAAATGGGTATAATAGTGTCCACCTTATAAGTTTGTGAGAATTAAATGAAAAATGCCTGTAAAGGTATTACTGATAAAGAATAATATTTATTGAGTACTTCCAATGCCAGGCACTGCTTTAAGCATTTTTTTTTTTTTTTTAAGATTTATTGTTTGAGAGAAGATTAGAGAGAGAGAGAGTGAGAGAGAGAAGTGGGGTGGGCCCAGAGCAGTCTCCATAGTTGTACATCATTAGTCGTGACATCGTTTCATTACACACAGGAGGATGTTGGGCTGCGTGGGGCTGGAGCTGAACTGGGGGCATCCTGAATGGGAGGTGGCACCCTTTACCACTGAGCCACCTAGGCAGTTATGAGTTGCACTGCAGTTCAGTGTATGGGTTTACACGTGCCAGGGCTTGTAATGGAACCCTGGACCTCGTGATAATGAGGCAAGCACTCAACCACTGAGCTATCCTGACATCCCCCAAGCATTTTAAAAAATATGTCTTAACTTATTTAATTGTCCCAATGATCCGATGAAGAAGGGATGTGGAAATCTATAGGATCTCCTGGGACCCCAGTGACCAGGGATCCAGGAATGGAAGCAGTCAAACACACTGACTGGCCCCACAGAAGATGTATCTTGGTAAAGCTCCTGCGTGATCCAGATGGCAGCCTTTACTTCCACTCCTGAACAGGTAACACAGCAATGGCTGAAGGCACACAGACCTTGTTCTCAGCCCAGCTTTTCCATGGACTGCTGAACATGGTCAGGCAAGTAGCTTAACCTCTCTAAGCTAGTTTCCTTAGTTATATCAAGGGGGATAATTTTCTGAGCTAAGAGGTAACAATGAATATTAAATTAGCTAATGTAAGATCTAAAAAAATCTTTAAGGAGTGCTCAGCAATGATGATGCTTATTGTTTTTATCATTTTTATTATTATTTCTCAAATGTGAGCAGTTCATATTTGCAGGCCCACCCTTGCCTCAGACTAATCTTAATGCAGGTTTCAGCACCTTTTTACTCTCACAAAGACATGTATTCACACAGAAGATGGATTTTCCTGGAAATCTTATCAGGGAGACAAAGGAAGTAATTTACATTACACATCCTAGACAAGTGCTTGGTATCCTCCTTTGCATCTTTCTTCTCCTGAATCTAGTTTCTGGGCTGCCCCTCAACTCAGCCATCTGTTCACCAGGTGAAGCTCTATTCTCCCACTCTCAGATCTTCCCATGATCCTCTCAGGCTCTCAGCCCATTTTAGTTCTTGACCAAATTTTACACCTCAATTTGTACATACTCCTGGAAACAATGTAGTTGATATCAACTAATGTCACCCCAATAAATTTAACAAACAAACAAAAAAATGTGTACATTCTACTCAACAAAGCCAAAGGACTGACCTTGTCTGGCTGACCCTCCTTAGAAGGTAGTTTAGTATGACTGAAATCTCAGCTCCACCCCACCCTAAGCAGTCTTTCAAATTCTCTTCTAGACACACACAAAACCCTTCCTGAAAGGTGTCCTAGTAAAATTTTCTCTGTCTCATTCTATTACTACTCATCTCTATTACTACAACTGGGTACCTTGGCACATAATACATGCTCAGTAAATGGCAATTGTCTATGATTATTTACAGAACATTCTTATTTGTTAGTTAAGCAGGTTTTCTACTGACTTTTTTTTTTTTAATTAATTAATTTATTTTTATTTTTGACAGAGAGAGAGAGAGAGAGAGAGAGAGAGAGAGAGATACAGAGACAGAGAGAGAACTGAACTGGGGGAGCTCCCAGTTCAGCATATGGTTCCGCACGGGCCGGGGCCGGGATTCGATCCTCGGTCCCCGGCGCTGCAAAGTGAGTGCTTAACCCACTGAGCCATCCCGGCTTCCCCTTCTACTGACTTCTAATAGAAAATATATTTAACTGATGGAGTAATTTTGCCTACTTGGTGTCACAAATTTATACATTTTAAAAACAGGATGCATTTTAGAGTGGTCTTCTCTATGTTGCATAAATGATGAGGATGCTTCACATTTTTACATGTAATAGCATTGTTTAAAACTAGCATTTGTTTGAATCTTACCAACTAAATAAATCAATAAGGAGAGTTGAATTGGGTTGAAAACATCCTTGCCTGGTTTCTTAATAACAAAGGAGAAAAGATAACATAAAGCAGCAATCATTTGGGGAAGAGGGGAAACAAACCATCCATGAGTCTGCTTGATATAAAATACTAATGACCACCAAACAATATTAGTAGTTAGGCAAAATTCCAAATGTTATTAATTTTGGTTTCAAAGAATTGAACTAGCAAGTCTTATTGAATCTTTACAGAGAAACAAAGCAAGTCTTATTGAGTCTTTTACAGAGAAACAAAGGGGTGTGTATGTGTGTGTGTGTGTGTGTGTGTGTGTGTGTGTGTGTTGTGTGTTTGTTTGTCTCTGGCTATTTCAGTCATCTTCCTAAAGCTGTTAACCTTGACCCCAAAGCTGATGATTACTACTTTCCACTACAGCTGAAGAAGAAGGAAGGTCTTCTATTCTTGGGCAGAAAAGAACTGATTGTGAGATTTTACTTTCTTTAGTGGAACCTCCTGTTCCACTAAGGAATTTGCAGTTCTTGGTGATTTGCCATGATTCCGAAGCATTTTAATTCTTTTTGACCTTAATGTCTCCAGTTCAGGGACATGAATTCAAGGAATTAGGGGTAGGAGATAGGAAACTAGGAGAAAAAGACCACAAGAGATAGAAACTAGGGGTAATAGCATATATTGAGCACCCACTATGTTTCAGGCATGCTACCAATTGCTTTTACCTATATAATGATGTTTAATCTTTGCTACATTCTAAGAGAATGGTATTATTATTTCCATTAAATCAAGCTTGTTCAACCTGTGGCTTGTGGGCTGCATGTGGCCTAGGTTGGCTTTGAATGTGGCCCAAGGTAAATTAGTAAACTTTCTTAAAACATTATGAGATTTCTTTTTGCGATTATTTTTTAAGCTCATCAGCTATCATTAGTGTTAGTGTATTTTGTGTGGCCCAAGACAATTCTTCTTCCAATGTGGCCCAGGGGAGCCAAAAGATTGGACATTTCTGTATTAAATAATGGAGGAAACAAACTCAGAGGGTAAAAGACTTGCCCAAATTCTCAGAGCTAGTAAGGGGCAGGTGAATAGTTTCTTGGTTTTCTGATTTCAGCTCTTACATTCTTTTCAGTATAATTAATATCTGTGTAAGATAGAAAAGAGGAAACTTGTTATGCTTTTCCATAGCCAAACTCCTTGCATACTTTTTGAGATAAATAAGGTGGTAATAAGAGTTCAGCCTTAAAGAGATAGATAACACAGTTTGTAACTTACCGGTACCTGTAAGACAGTACTAGTTGTTAAAATAGTGAAAAGTGAAATATTTTCAGACTAATTAATAAATTGCTGCTCTTCTACTCCCCTTGAATGATCCCTCTGCTACCTCAGCCATGCCAGACCCTCCCTCAGGATTTCTCAGACCTCTCCCCTTCAGCAAATCATTGTCCATTAGGGGGCTTCCAGAACATTAACTCAGTTCTTTGGTCAATCTATTCTGATTCATGAATTTTGATACTGTTTCAGTTATTAACAATTTTGAATATTTCCTTGCCCTTAGCCTGTTTCTTCTTCTTCCTCACAAACTCAGTTCATCTATGGAAAGTTCTTATCTAAGATGGGTCCTGATTTCTGTGATGCTAAATCTGGAAAATGGGTAGGGAGAACTCGAAAGATAGAAGGAAAGGGAAACTGAGTTGTCCTATGGAATAAAGAGTTCAGGGGGAAAGACAGGAAAGTAAAGAAAGTCTTGAAGGCTGAAATTTGAGATAGTATATTTCCTGGAATACTGGAACCAGTGTGTGATTTGCTGGAACCACAGAGTGTGTGGTTCTGAAAAAGTGTAATTTAATAAATTAATAAGGGAGGAAAAACTGCTTGAGTAGTGTTTCTGAGAATAGGTCTTCCTTAAAGTTCCCAAGAGACATAAGAAAAAAGGGGGTAATTTGTTCATAATTACTACTGGGCTATGCTTATTTATAGTCTTCTCATTGTAGGGATGAGGCCATATAGAGGATTTATGAGAATTATAATAAGATGATCTCTAAGATTCCTTCTAATGTTAACTATAAACAAAACACCTGAATTGACCCCTCAGAGGTTATTCAACTTCTATGGGTTCTATAGTAAGATGACAAACTATGGGGTCAGTAAGTCCACTGTGAGTTTTTAGGAAAGTATCTTTCCTGTATGTGTCTCAGTGTTTTTGTTTGTAAGATAGGAAGGGCAATATTTATTGTTGTTATTGTTTTTTTTAAGTTGTTTTTACTGGTTTTTGAGTTCTGACTATGTGCCAGACACTCTGTAATATGTTTATTGCTTAATAGCATCCCTACCAAAAACTCTGAATTATGTACGATCACTTTCTTTTCACAAAGTGAACCCAGAAAACACGAGCAACTTGCTCAGTAACTATTAGTAAACTGTAGCAGAAATAAATTCCCAGTGTCCACTCTTGTTCCAAACCCAGTGCTTCTGCTTTATGATATATGGCTTCCCAGCCTGCCTGGAGACCCTAGACAGGAAGGCATGAGTAAGCTTTTATATGGGAGAATGCTTTGAAATACACATATAAAATGCCACAGAAATATCAGGGGTTTAAAATATATTATTAACTACTCATCTTTTAAAATACTTACCTATTCTTGTTGTTTCATCAGAATTGTGGTCCCATATTTAGCGTGGATGCTGTTTTGCACCATGCAGATCCCCTTTCAATGAGGAATTTGTTCTCACTCCCGCTGTTGCTCCTAGGGCTGTCACCAGCAGCCTTCAGCTGCTAAGAGTCACCTCCCCCACAGTCACAGCTCACATTCAGTGACTAATGAATGCAGGGGTATAATAATACCCCTTGGGGGTATTATTACTTGGGTAAATGACTTGGCCATTTGGGCCTAACTTTGGACAATTTTGAAGGGCCATTCTGGTTCCAGAGCTTTTGGTGGGTTGGCCAAGTTTGTTTTGGGGCCCGGATCATGGATTGCCTTTTCACTGTGTCAAACCAGCTTCTGACCTTGCTTGCCCTTTTCCACAGGTGGTAGCACCCCCTAAAATTGTCCTATGGGCTAAACACCTTCTGAGTTTGCTTCCTGGGGGACTTGGTCTGTGACAATATTGTATTATAGTTAGTTCTCTGTGCATCGAAGGACACTGCTAACCTTTAAGTTTCTTGAGGGCAGGAAACTCATTCCTCTCTAAATCACTGGTGCTTAGCCTGTCATTAGGTCCGGAAAAGGTGCTCATTATGTCTTCAATGAAGGAGAAACAGATCTGTGAACCATTCAGACAATACTATTACTTAACGCTTATACAGTATTCATAATTTGCCAAATACTATCTTAAGGACTTTGAACATAACTCCATTAACGCTCATAACAATCCTAGGAAGTTATTATTATGGTTATAATTATTCCTATTCTATAGATGAATACAGGGAAGTACCTAAGTGTTATTAAGTTCTGTCCAGAGCCACATATTTAGTGCTAGATCTGTGTTTTAATTGCTGGGAACCTGCTGGGACATTCACTCTCCTCACTGCGAGTCCTCACTGCCTCATGTCTCGTATCTTGTACATACCGGTCTTTCACCCACCTCGTCTTCAGAAAGGGATGGAAAAGAACAAGGTAAGGAGAGGAGGAAGAATAGTCCCCTTATTCCAGTGGCCCTGAATTATCACAGAACATGTCCAAGGAATGAAATGTCTGCTCACTGTATTGAGGGTGGGGAGGCTTTGCCCCCACCCCCCAACATGTGATTTTTGTGCATAGCAAGATTTGGGACCCACTGATGCAGGTGGCACTTACCGGCACACAAGAAGCAGGTCCAGGGATGTGACATGATCTGGCAGTGACCACCGAGGCAGAGAGAGAAACAGCCAGGACTCCTCTAATCCAGGGTCCCAGCCCAGGGTTCTTTGAGCTCCGCTTCCTGAGGCTGGGCCAGGAATCCTCCCTGACCAGGGGAAGCACATACTTCACACGTGCATCTGATGATTCTTCAGAGAGTGGAGGCTACGGGGCCCACAAATGCTGCCCCGGACAGGGGAAGCAAGAGCTCTTCAGGAGTGGGCAGCAGAGCCAGCTTGCTGGAAGCATTGTCCTTTCCTTCCCCCAGCAGGCTGCCAGCAGCCCCACAGAAAAGGGGCTCATTTGTCTTCATTCCCAGCACAATAACTTGCTGCTGGCCTTTCTCTCCGGCCTTGTTCAGAGCAACAGGATACAGTTGCTGCCAAGAGAAAAGGAAGGAAGGAGGGAGGGCGGGAGGACAATGAAAGGAGCTCGGAATCCCCAGCCCCCAGCCTGGACCCTGGACCCTGCAAAGACCCAGCAATGTGAGGCCAAGGACCCAGCCTAGGAGTCCAACAAGGCCTGGTAGGAGATAGTTTTCAGTCGCAGGGCAATCCCTAGTCAGATGTGAGCTGATCAGATGTGAGCTGATCAATTGGTTAAAGCTGAGCTCTCATTTCTGGGTGGCCTCTGTCCATTTTTAATCTTAATCTAGTCTTCTTTGCACATTTCAAGAAGGAAAATACATAGGATCAATGTAGAATGAGACCTTCAGTCATTTTTCCTTTGGTGTTAAGAAGAATGGTGTGCTTTGGAGGTTTTTTGGGTTGTGTTTTTTAATGTCATTGAGATTTTTCTGGTCTCATCCCAGATCAACAGCATCAGAAACTTGTGTGTGTGTGTCTGCGTAGGCGGGTGGGGAGCAGAATAAGGAATATGGTGGGGGCTTAGCCATAGCAGAGATGGTGGGTTGAAGAACTGCTATCAATGCTGCAATCTACCACAGCAGGCATTATCAAAACAATGAACAATAAATAAATTTTAACAAATGTTTATTGGGTTCCAAGTATATGTCAAACACTGCTAGGAATGAGTTGTACATTGCTAATCCAGAAGTTTAAAGTTTAGAAGGTGCTTTAGACAGGTAGCAGATAACTAGCAGTGTAAGAATCACCTATAATAGCAAGAGTCAGCATCTGGGAGTCTGAGGGACCCTCATAAAGAGACCCCTTTACCCCCTCTAAGCACAGGGGGAAGATGAACAGCTGAAAGGATTTAAGATCAACTTCCTGGCCTGGAATGGTTCCTGAAGAAAGTTGTACTCATCTTAGATTAACATTCTAGTCTTGCCTCTAAGACTCTTCCAAGGTACAAAACAAAAAATCATCACAGTCAATTTAAACGTGGGCCCTTGATGTGAACTCTGCTTCCTGTCAAAGAAATCACATAATTAATTTTTTAAAAATGAAACTTGCTTTGATTTCAGCACAGACACATTTTAGTGATTAGATTTGCACTCTTGCTCTGTATTTCGAATGTAGAGTTGGTTGCAGAGATACAGTGGTGCAGAGGGCCTGAAGAAACGTCTAAGGTGGCCTACCTGGTGCCTGGCCTTTGGGGAGGAGCGCCCAGCCTGGCCGTAGCTCACAGTAAAAAGGCAGCAGACTGGGATACAGTCCAAGTGGATTCAACTCGAATCCTTCAAACCTGTGTTCTGATACTGACCCACCACTTGATTTCGGTGTAAACTTGGGCAAATTACTCAATTTCTCTGAAACTCTGTTTCCTCATCTACAAAGTGATGCAGCTGATAATAATTCTTTCCTTAGCGCGTCGCTGTGAGGATTTATTTAGCAAAGCTTTGCACAGTGCTGAACACGCAGGGCCAGGTTAGCGATGATTAATTCAGTAGACTGTGCAAAGCGGGGTGGGTTTATCTTCAGGGCAACTCTGCCCTGATATTCATGTGTAGCCCAAAATATTGGCTGAAGGAAAGATGACTTGCTTAGGAGCTATGAAGCACCTCTTCACCCCAAATCCCACAACCCTCAAATCAGACTCATCTCTAGTAACTAAAGTGACTCTGGTGGAGCAAGTTTATTGAAACACAAACTAATCATTTCTGTTGCCAAACTGGGCTTTTTGGCAGAGCCCTGTGAAGAAAGAAAGAGTGAAAAAAATTATCCTGAATTGCTGAGACAGCATCGCATTTAGACAATTAACATTGGGAAAAGCAAGACAGTTCCTGTAACTATTATACCTCCCACACCCCCCACGCCCAGAACAAAAGGTTTTGTTGAAAGTATTCATATGGATATTAATACCGACACTTTAATGAGCCCCTCGGTAAACTCATCAGCAGTAATTACACCCAGCCCTGGTGCCACCAGTGGGAAGGTACAAAATTACGCCTCCAAAAATTAGTCACTTGAAAGTCAACCCCACAGTCACGACAAGCAGCCTACATTTGATGGCTGATTCACAAAGATCCCTTGACATCTCTGGAGTTAAAGGGGCCAGATCACCCTGGGTAGCCTGCAGAAAGGGAAAAGTTCACATTTTCAAAAGCCCTACATGTTGGAGAAAGGACTTTTGGGAAAACCAGGGACAGAACTTTGTTGTTAGGTTAGTGATGGCAGCAGAACTCATACGCTGAGCACGTGCTAAGTACTTGCTGGGTGCCAGGCAGCGTGCAGAACATTGCACCTGCCCAATCTACTTTCATTCTCAGCTAAATTCCTGGAGCAGAGATGTTTCCGTGATGCCCATTTTACAGATGAGAAGCTGAGGCTCAGAGGACATAGAGGGCTTTGTTCAAGGTTAAGCATTAAAATGGAAAGGCTAGAGATGTGAACCAAGTCTCTAGGTAAGATTCAAGTCTCATCTATAAAATGGGGATAGATGAAAAAGTTGAGATTTTTTTAAATCTCACTTACTAAAGACATTTTAGTTTGAATTTCGCCTTGGATTTGGCCTTGACCCTCAGTATATAAATCCATAGAGGAAAGGCTATCTGCCTTCCTAGACTTCCTTAATTCTCCCTCAATTTTACCCTATCAGGCTCCTAGTCCACACACAAGACAAGGGTTCAATCTTCTCATCTGCTGCTCTGGCTTCTATATCTTTGTCCAATTTTTTCCCTTTCCTTTTTCCTAATTGGTCATTTAAAAAAATAATGTGGTCTGAGAGAAACCAAGAATGAGAGTGAGTAAATAAGAGTAAATGCGGGAAGCTGGGATGGCAGCAGGTTGAGAGCTCACATTGCAGCCATGGGGTCCAAGGATCAGACAGAGTCCCAGTCCCAGCCTGGCCTGTGTGGAGCCATATGCTGAACTGGGGTGAGCTTCCCACTTTGTTCAGTTCCTGTCCGGTGTACCTCCCATGTGGGAAGCCCCTGGGTAGGCTTCTGCCCAGTGCGTGCCTCTCTTGTGGGAGGCCCCCGACTCGTAGGGGCATGCTTCCCATGAGGAAGGCCCCCTGCCTGGTTCCTGAAACTACAGTATGTTGAAAACTAACGAGGTGCAACTATGGAGACTGCTCTGGGCGCTCCCCCTTCACATTCTCTCTTTGTCAAAAACAATAAAATAAATCTTAAAAAAAAGAAAAAAGAAAAAGAGTGAGAGAATGAAAGAACAAAAAGGAATAAATAAGACCGAAGAAAAGGCGATGAAGGAGAGAGGGAGGGAGGGAAAGAGAGAGAAAGAGAGAGGGAATTAATGAAAGGGAAAGAGAAAGAGATCCAGCTTTGAAATCACGGAGACTTGGTTTGAGTCACTGCTTTTACTATCTGTGCAGTTTTTAGTAAAGCTCTCTGACTCAGTTTCCTCATATACACAAGGAGGGTGGGACTACTTACAAAATTGTTGTGAGGATCAAATAAAATGTTTATGCATTTTCTGCCACCCAATGAGCGCTCAGTAAACCTATTGCTTCCTTCCTTAATTTCTTCTTTCCTTATTCCTCCCCCCATTCCCTCCTTCCTCTCACTCTCATCGAGTTCCACCTAAACCGTAAGTACCATCCAAGGCATCTCTACAAACATTAACAGTTTAGTCCCTATAACAACTTAGGAATTGCATGGTATTATATTCTCATTTTACAATGAAACCTAGAGAGATAAATTATAAGCTACAATCACCCCAAAAGTGACTGTTCCTAACCAAAATGTTAATGCAGATCTGTCTTTCTCCACTACTGGAGAAAGAAAGAATAAGATGTGTGTGTGGGAGGGGGAGGGGAGGGTATCTGAACTGACGGCTTTTATAGTTTTCGTCTTTAGAAGTTTCACTGGAGGGCTGTTGAGAAAATTATCCACATCATGTTAATGAGCAATTGAGTGCTGGCATTTCTCTGAGGGAAGATAGTGAACAAAAGCTTCTGGTTGGGGCTGGCAGCCACTGGCTGTGATCATTATCTCAGCTGATACCACCAAGGGGCCTCCTGCTCAAGTAATTAGCTCAATTGCCTCCTCTCAGGGTGAAGTGGAGCTAATAAAACTTAACCACCTAGTTGATGGGGAATTATTGTGTGCTCACTGATGAAGTGTTTTTCAAGACCATCTGGTGCTGAATGGTGTCATAGTATAAGCCAAGGTGAGGACTGGCTGGGCCTAAGGAGAGCCTCAATTGCACAGAAGAAGCCCCCTAAATCCTTGATGTGGGTTCATTGGACAGAGGTGGGGCCAAATCTGAGATCCATCACTAATGAGCTTGGGATATTGGGGCAGCTCTCAAGCCTCTCTGAGTCCTGAGTCCTCCTCCATAAAATGGAGTTAATATAACAGAATTTATATCTCAACAGAGGTGTTGGGTGGATATAATAGAAAGGTCTTGATAAAGAGTCTTGTACACAGTAGGTACTCAGCAAACTTGATGTTCCTTCTTTCCCTAGAGAAAGGGAAAAGAGAAGGGGAAGGAAAGAAGTGCTGTCCCCAGACAGACAAATTCATTTGCATTCCCTCTTTAGGGAAATGACAGTTTCCCAAATCAGGCTTGTGGATTTGAGTAGTCAAATCACTTTTATTGATGGTGTTGGCTTACAGTGGTTTTATCTAGTTGGTTTCTTCCTTCCTCCCATTGCTCCATTACTACAGAAATCTGTTTCATTTTCCCCTTTCTCATCCACAGGCCCTCTTTACTGAGCACTTACTCTGTACCACATGCTATGCTGAATGCCTTCCTGAGTTACCTCCTTTCAAAACAATAATAAATGAGTTATCTCATTTATTCTTTAACAACCCAGTGGAATAAGGACAATTGTTATCCATATTTTACAGTGATAAAACCGAAGCACAGAGAAGTAAAGAAATGGGTCTAGGGTCATAGAGTAATAAGAGTCAGAGGAGAGAGAGTTGAATCTCACAGTTCTGATTCCAACATGCTTTTAGCATGATTGGGGTCAAAAACCCTTTCTTAGCTCATCCTGCAAGTGTCCAGTTTTAATTCGTTTCCTCATAAGAGATCTGCTGCCCCTGCATGTCTTCTCTTCTACTTCCTATATACTGGAATGTGGGGCACAGTGGTGGTGAGCAGCTGCAACCATGGGATGAGGGCAGCACTCTAGGGGGTTGAATGGGCACCAAGAAAAAGAAAGCTGAGCCCTTGAATGACCTTGAGGAAAAGAGCCACTTTAGTCCACTGGACTGTCTTTTACCTTGTTTAAATGACTATATTTGTCATGGTGAAGCAGCTGAAACAGTGTCCTAACTAGAAACATCTCCCGTTATATGGCTGTGGAGTCAATGGGAGGACTGAAGAAACACAGAGTACATTGAGCTTTTAGAAACAACCCCAAAATCTTAAGGAATCCAGAGATCTTTTATTTCTTCTCATGAAATGGAAGCGTTGGTTCTAAAACTATTGCAGCACTAGTGGGACTAGTGAAAGTCAAGTTATACCTGCTATCGTCAGAACCAATGGAATGGATGCCCTGTGCCCTCACTCTTGATCCCCACAAATCAAACAACATTGAGCCCTCCACTGATTGGGCTGCAGAAAAACCAAACATTCTCACAACTAAGCTCATCACAGAAGTAGCAGAGACAACAGAGGCAGCGGAGCTTGTCCCTTCACTCTGCCTTCCAGAATTCACTCTCAGGCATCTGATTGGTCAAACCTAAATTATATCCAGAGCTTAGCTGCAAGGGAGTCTAGGACATGCACCTTTTACCTTTGTACCCCCTACATCTCAGGTACATACACAAGAAGAGAGGTGAGATGGATTTTGGAGTGCTAACCCACTATATCTGCCAACGTAGATTTATTGCATCTTGAGGGTATATAGTCATTCTACAGATAGTTTCTACTGAGCATTTATTATGTCAGATACTGCATTGAATGCTGTGGTCACAGATGAGCATGACATAGTCCTGACCATTAAAGAGCTCTGTACAATTTACAGTATGGTATGCTCAGCTCTATGAGGAAAGCCTGGAGTCCCAAGAGAAGGCACAGAAGGCACAGAAGGGCTGCTGAAAGGAGTCTCATGTATATATGGGGTAAGAGGGAGCACTGGTCAGGGAGGGCTGGGGCAGGTGATGCCTGCATTTAGTCCTGAACAAAACGTATCTCATCGCTTTGTGACTAAGAACTTAGACTCTGGGATGACACTGTTGAATCCCACCCTGCCATTCACTAACTAAAATCTTGAGTAAGTCCATTGATAGGACTGAATGCAAGGTAATGTTCGTCCCCCTGCCCCCCTGCCCCACCACCCTCCAAAGGTCTCTTTCTCAGAAAAGTTTGGGCTGTCATAACAAAACACAACTGACTGGCTAGCTCAAAAATAACTGAAACTTATTTCTCACGGTTCTGGAGACTGGAAGTCTGAGACCAGAGTACTAGTATGGTCAGGTGAGGTCCCTCTTCTGTGTCACAGACTTCCTTTTGTGTCCTCATGTGGTAGAAGGGACCAAGAGTCTCTGTGGGTTCTCTTATAAAAGCTCTAATCCCATCCATGAGAGCTCCACTCTCAGATCCAAAGTTCCCCCCAAGGCCCCACCTCCTAATACCATCACACTGGGCATTAGGATTCCAACATAGAATTTGGGGGCAACACATTCAGACCATCGTAGGAAGTGGCTTTATATTAAATCCTTATAACAATCAGTGCTTTATGTGAAACAGAAGAAGTATATATAAACTTTAAATAACATCAATTAATTTGATGTATATTGCCTTTGAGAGAAAAGGGCACTCATCCAAGATCACACAGCTAGACTAACGGGACCAGAACGGAACCTTTCTCCATAGCTCACCTCTTAGCTACGCACCACACCATTCTTCTCGTGCTCATTCCCTGCACAGCAGGGAATTTCCAGACGCTTGTGATGTGTAGAATTTTGCCTTCCTTGTGTAATTTTGGCTCAACCTGCACCTTTGGCCTCTCATGGTATCTCTCAGGGTCTCAGGCAAGAAACCCTTGGCTTTAGACACATGGCTCTGGGGAGACCCTCCTCTGATCTGGCCCCTCTGCTGGTTGGAGCTGGACTCAGACTTATCCTGAGTCAGATACACCCCCATCTGTGGAGGTGTTCAGGTGAAGGAGCAGCTAACCACAGACCCAGGCTTTCTTGGCCCAGACATGCCCATAGGCTGGGATGGTCTCATCTGAATGAGAATACGGGGGACCAAATTCCATTTCTAAACAGCTGAGCATGTTAACATTTGCATAAGCCCTCCATTCTCAATCACAGGCGATTCCCTTCTTTGTCACACAACAGTCAGCATTGGACTCATTGCAGCACCTGCACAAATGGGAACCAAAGGATTCCCAAACATTTCCCCTGCCCCTGAGTTTCCAGAGTGGCTCTGCTATTCCCCCACCCCCCACCCCCCCAACTTTCCTATCTCCACCTTAGGCTTTCTCTCAAACACTGTTAGAATATGTTCTGGGGCCTGTCCGGGGCTGGTGGACCAAATTCTCTGACTGCAGCACTTTATCTCACCCAGCAGTGTTGAGCTATATTGAAATGCTATAGACTCTCCTTAACCAGAACTGAAGCAACGAGAAAGCCACTTATCTAGCATCTACCAATCCCCCTGGGTGCCGGTTAACGGAGAGTCTACTATGATAATACTTACCTTCTAGGTTGCCCTGAGACCTGGAAGGCATTCACTTATAAAATACAGAAAAATAAGCCAAGGTTCTAGGAACACCACAAGCTGGGGAGGCGACCTGAAGGCATGGAAAGAGTGCTGGTCTGGGGGTCTAAGGAGAGGAATTAAAGCCCTAGTTCTGGTGCTGACAAGCTGGGTGAACTTTTGACAAATGATTCTCCCAACCCCTCCTGTTTCCTTAGCAATGAAAATCTGGAAGTTGGCTAGACTAGATCAAGGCTTTTCAAATGTTAATGTGTACATAAATCACCTGGGAGATGTCAAAATGCAGATTTGGATTCAGTTAGGTCTAGGGTTGATCTGAGAGAGTCTACATTGCTCACAAGCCCCCAGGTGAAGCTCTCGCTCCTGGATCATAGACCATCGCTGGAGTTAGAGTCTATTTCAAAAGTTCCCTTCAGCTTGTGTACTCTGTGTACCCCTCTGTTCTTTTTACTGACAAGAATAATGTCTCTAATGGGTTTAAGTATATACTTATACACTCAATTGTTACAATCCACACAAAATACAGGTGGTTCAAAAATTCAAACAATACAGAAATATGAAAACACAGAAGTGCCCTGATACTCCCCCACCCTGCCAAGAAAGAACCGTTGTTAACGGTGTAAGTATTTAAGAATATACCCACCCACCCAAAGTGGCTCTCAGCTGCTCAATGCGCCTCCAGGATCTTTTGTGGAAGGAGTTAAAGTTTCTTCTCCAGCTCAGTCATTACATCTCAGTGTGGTAAGTGACAAGGTAGTGAGTTTGGGCTTATTAAGTGGAGGGGTGGAATTTTTTGTGTTGTATTCTCATATGGGGATTTAGAGTTTATGGTGACTTGAGAGAGGAATCTTCACAGAACTAAGAGAAGGAGAATGAAAATACACAGGGCTACACATTTGGTCACCTGGGGCTTTCCAAATAGGGGCTTTCTCCTCCTTATCTGTGGGAGCATCGTCCAGATGTTTGGGGGAAAGTTTGGCATATGTTTTCCCTACAAAATGTCCTGTGACATCAAAAGGTGATCTAATGGAATGAAGAAAGATGAGAATTTCTTTGGCAATGGGCTCAGGACCAATTGGTTCTGGCTCCCTGGAGCAGAATCCTCTCAGTCCAGGGGACCTAGGAGAGGGTAAAAAAGTTTTTCTCTTCTTCTACTTCAAGCACTCAGATTATGGGGCCAGGTGCAAACTCTGGCTTTGCTGCTGTCTTAAGAGCAGGCTCCTGAGACAAGAGTCTCGATTGCCCTTGGGACTGCAGTCACACCACTCAAGGTGGCCGTTCTTGGTGCGGTGCCTCTCCATCTTCTTCAGTGTCTTCCCTTCTCCCCATTCTTAAGGATGGAATCTTGTTGCACTTACAAAAGCAGATTCCTCAAGTGAACCCTGCTCTTTCTTGCCTCTGAATCTATTCTGATAGGCTGTGCCCTCTTCCTATAACACACCCCTGGTTCTGTCATCTCCCCAAAACCTTCACTGATCTGCTTTCCTCCTGTCCCCTTGCCAAGTGGAGTATGGAAGCTCTTTCCTCTGAGCAATCTTATATAGTCCCTATAATAACACTTTTTACACACTGTACTGCGTGATTTTTGTCTCCTACATGAGACCAGAGATCCTTGAGGACAGATAGCCTATCCCATTTAAGGTTTTATTTCCTTCCACAGCATAAAGTATACTCATCAAATATTTGTTGAATGAATGGAAGAAATTTAATCCACTAGAGAAGAATTAAAGTGATAATTACTAAATACGCTTACCTGAATTAATTTCTGGTTAATTGAGGATTTACTAATCAAGAGGGTCATTGATTCATTTACTTTGTGGACCAATTTTGAGAAGTCAGTATGGTAGAGTGAAAGCCACTGGATTTGAGATTAGAGAGACCCAAGTCTACCATCTGGGCACCATTATCTTTAACAGGAAAATAATGATTTCTATCCTTATCATAAGATTAAATGAGATAATAAACTTGATAAAAACTGTAGTGAGATGTGCAAATGTCACCACTTGCTATAATGGACCATTTAAGTAAATTAAAGAGTAAATACAGTGTTCCCTCGCCACTTCGCGCTTCATGGTTTGCGGCTTCAGTGCTTCGCAGGGTTTCCCAAAATATTCATCAAAAAATAAAAATGAAAAAATACAACCATGTCGGCAGCCACATGGCGGAAAGGAGCGTTGTTTCCTGTGGATGCGCGAGAGAGAAGGATCCCTGCCTGTCAAACAAAGAGCTGAGCTGACTCAGAGTCCATCCCACGGGCTCTCATCAAGGCGCGGGATGGGTTTCCGGTGCCACATCGACCCATGAGAGGACGAGTGGGTTTATCCCTGTGAGCTGATTGTCTGCGCATCATCGCAGCCTCACCTAGCATCTTCTCTTGTTGTATCTCGCCAGTCTTGTCCATGATGTTGACTGTCTCGCAAACTGTATTTTAGTGTTGTGTGGGTGATAACTTGTTTTGTTTAAGCAATAACTTTTTTATGAATTAAGCCCTTATAATGCCGCCTAAGCGCTGTGCCCCTGCGAAAGCTTCCTCCGGGGCGCCCAAGAGGAAGAAGATGATGACCATCAGCGAAAAAGTGAAACTTTTAGATATGATCAAAGAGGGCAGAAGTGATGCATCTGTGGCACGCCATGACGGGGTGAATGAATCTACCGTGAGGTACATCAAGAAAGAGGAAGCAAACATCCGCAAAACTGCTTACATATTTAAAACATTCTTGTACCCACATACACGAAAATTCCTAGGGGCAAATCCTACTTCGCGGTTTTTCAGCTTTCGCGGAAGGTTCTGGTCCCCATTAACCGGGAAAAACGAGGGATCGCTGTATACCAAATGACCATCATGAGCATTGGGGATGGCTCCATGTGCAAGTTTTAAAGATACTGTCTCTCAGTAGCAATCCCACCCCTCTCACGATTCACACACTTCTGTATTCCGTTTTGAGACATTTGGCTGGGGACTCTACAAACCAAAGGCCTCCTTGGCCAGCAGCTCCCTTTCAGGCTCTACCAACTGGAGATGCTAGAGAGAGACTCAGATTGACAGCGGGAGACGTGCTCATTCCAGTTTGCTTCCTGCTCTTGTCAGTGTCACCCAGTCTTGCTCCTTCACCTGCAGAGTAGTTCCTTCCGCTTGGCGATTTCCCAATACGTGGAGCATCAGCCTCGCTTCTCCTTAGAGACACCAGCTTGAGCGGCTGGCTCTGCCTCCTAAGGAGTCTGAGTGGCAGCACCACAGCTCCTTCTCCCAACTCACCTGAGCAATGCCCTCTTGTGTCTCAGTCCTCCAGGCCTCCCCTTCCAGTTTCTACATTTTAATAATCCCAACCAATTCCTTGTTCTCCCAGTACTACAGTGGGTAGCAGCATCCTGCAATTGTCTCTTTGTTGCCATATTTTTTCTTTACACTGAGTTAATTCCTTATATTAAATTAGCTCTGTTGGGGAAGCCAGGATGGCTCAGCTGGTTGAGCATTTGCTTTGCAGCCCTGGGACCAAGGATTGAATCCTGGCCTCAATCTATGTGGACCCATATGCCGAACTGGTGTGTGCTTCCCATGCGGGAGGCCCCCAACCCAGCTCCCGCCTTGTGCAGCCCCCAGCTACCTGTGTGGAATGAAACTGTGTCAAAAATGAATGACATACAACTATGGAGACTGCTCTGAGTCCTCCCCCTTCTCTCTCTCTCTCTCTCTCTCTCCCTCTCTCTCTCTCTCTCTCTCTCTGTCTCTTTCTGTTTCTGTGAAAAACAATAAAATAAATCTTAAAAAAAATTCTCTCTGTTAAAATAACTGTTATATTTTCTGTTTTGCTATTGCATCCTGAACCAATACCCTCACTGACATACTATTATTTTTAAGACTTATTTTTATTGTTTTTGACAGAGACAGAGAAAGACAGAGAGAAGGGGGAGGACCCAGAGCAGTCGCCATAGTTGGATTTCACTAGTTTTCCATATAGTTTCATGCCACAGGTGGGTGCAAGGTTGTGCAGGGCAGAAACCAGGCTGGGGGCCTCCCACATGGGAGGCATGCCCTCTGTGAGCTGGGGGCCTCCCATATGGGAAGCCCGCCAGGGGCAGGCTAAACAACCCAGTTTAGCATATGTGTCCATATGAACGGGGACCAGGATTTGATCCTCGGACCCCAGGGCTGCAAGACAAGCACCCAGTCTGCAGAGCCATCCCAGCAACCCCCACTAACATACTATTAGGTTAGGTTTGGAGAATAAATAGAAAGAGAACTTTTGTAGAAAAGTGCTCAGGAAAGTCTGGTAGTCCTTTATAAGGAGTCCTTGAAAAAGTTTAGAATGTTCCTGTGGTAAATAGCCTCTAAGACGGCCCCCACATATCCCTACACTCCGGTATTCGTATGGAATGGACAGGATGCCACTTCTAAGAGCAGGTTATGAAAAGAACTATGGCTTCCATCTTGGATGCTTTCTCTTGGATTGCTCACGTTGGGGAAAGCTAGCTGCAATGTGGGTAGGCAGTCCCACACACAGACCCACCAGGTCTGCAAACACAAGTGTGAGCTTGTAAGCAGATCACCTCAGTCCATCCCTCGGATGAGACTGCAGCTGAGCATTTGACTACAAACTCAGGACAGATCTTCAGGAAGAGGCACCCAGCTAAACCACACCCAGATTCCTGACCCCCAGAATTGCATGAATAAACGTGTGTTGTTTTGAGCCACTAAGTTTTGGAGTAATTTGTTATATACAAAATATGACTAATAAAGTTCCTTTTATTGAGAGACTATCAAAGAACAAATGAAAACGTTTTTCTAACTTTATTTTCTAAATCAGTGAATACGGAAGACTGGATTAAGAGTCAATAGTTGTACATAATCTCATTCAATTGACTGTTCATTTAGTTCCTACTATTTCACTTTCTCCAAACCTTGGTTTTCTTTTTTTGTGAAAAGTGTATTGGTGTAGAGGGAACTGGGACACAGAGAATTGAACTACATATTTCCCAAGAAACTTTTGGCTCTAATATACCTATAGGCCTAGGCTGAGCTAGGTATTAGATGAATAAAAAATACATGTCAAACTGTAGGTTTCATTTTTAAGAAGCTTATGAATCATTTGAGACATGAATAAAATTTAGTAACCTAGGGAGACCAGGACTAATCAGAATTCTTGTTTGCATATAGTATATTTGTCATAGTAAGTTCATTTCTTTTACAGGCAACCACAAAGTATCCATGCTTTAACTTCATAAGATTTCATTTCTTGGCATATGGACGGCATCTCTACATAATCCTTTAAGAACCAGGAATTTAGACTCCTCCCACCTGTGGATCTGCCTTCTTCTAGCTGAGTTCAGCGAATGACTGTGGAAAGAGAGAAACTCGCGAATGGTGTGACAGGTTTTTATGGGCTAGCCCTAGAAGTGCATCACCTTGCTCCACATTCTTTAGACCAAACATCAGTCATGTGGAACCACAGGGCTGCAAGGAATGCTGGGAAATATCAGCTGTGGGCTCAGGGGGAAAAGGAAGTGAGAGTTGGTGACTCCATAGCAATATTTGCCACAAAAAGGAACTAATTCTTGTTGACTTGGGTGGAAATAAGTAGATTGAAATGGTATTTGCATAGTTAGTGCTACCAAGTAAAGCTGTGCAGGTTGTATCCAGCAGGAAGGCACCTGGATGGGGAACAGAGCGAAGGCTGTGTTTAGCTTGGAGGAAGGTTTGCTTCTTTTTGGTGATCTACCAAGAGCCCTGTGCCTTTAAGAAATTCATACGATAGCCCTGTAGGTACTAGGTAACTCTGTGCCTTGCTCATAGAATTTATAGGAAGGCAACAGGCTGAGGCTTCCAAATAAAAGTGAGTTCATGCTAGCACAAATACAAACTATTTAGGATGTTGCTGCTGACCTGATCCTAAACAGACAGTCACTGCCATCCCGACAGCCCCTGATGAAAAACCAGTATCTTCCTAGAAGATGTCCAAAGCCTGGAGTCAGGTAGGCTTCCTTGGATCCTGTGGCAACATGTTCTACGTGGAAGAGCACTGCTCTGATTCGTGTACAGGTGGCACAGAAGGATGTCTGTTCTTAGTGGGGCCCAAAGTAGGACAGAGTTTCAGGAAATGAAGGCAGTGGTGCCATCAGCATTGCCCTTTGTGCCATACATTCTGGCAGACGATATGATATAGGAGGTAACAGGTAGGAAAAACGTTAACTATGAATCTTGTGGCACACTAAGGTAGGAGAATCATAATGCAGGTACCTGGGATTCTGAAGGAAGAGCACACATCTGCAACAGAGTATTACACAAATAGGTTATCACTCCAAGGTTGGTTAAAAACAGAAAATAAAACAAACAAAAAGACAGGCGCCACAAAGTGAAATGACCAGAAACACCATGCCCACACAGTTCAAATTATTCAGGAAATAGGTTTAACAACTCCCAGTATGTACTAACCAGAGGGACCTGGTTTATTTCGAGAGGTAGAATATCGAGCACATGGTAGGTGCTTAAAAAATAAAAGCTATTCCCAGGCAAGAAAATGCTATAGGAGTTTATCACCACCAAGCCAATGTTACAAGAAATGTTAAAGGGTTTCCTTTAAGAATAAGAAAAAAAAAAAAAATAAAAATTATGAATAATAAAAAGGTAATAGCTACATACCTATCAACAACCACTTTAAATATAAATGTATTATAAGCTTCAATCAAAAGACATAGGGAGGCTGAATGAATAAGAAAAGAAGACTCAGATATATGCTGCCTATAAGAGATCCATTTCAAATCAAAAGACATACGCCGATCAAAAGTAAAGGGGTGGAAGAAGATATTTCATCCAAATAAAAATGAAAAAAAAACAAAACTGGGTTAGTAATACTTATATCTGACAAAATAGACTTTAAAACAAAGGTTAAATATAATATGAAACAATGAACTATCTAGCAATTCCACTTCTGGGTATTTATCTGAAGAAACCCAAAGCACTAATTTGAAAAGACATATGTATGTCTATATTTGTTGTAGCATTATTTACAATAGCCAAGATTTTGAAACAATCTAAATGTCCATTGAGAGACAAATGGATAAAGAAGATGTAGTACATATATACAGTAGAATATCACCCAACCATAAAATGAAATCTTGCCATTTGCAACAATATGGGTGGACCTAGAGGGTAATATGCTAACTGAAATAAGTCAAAGACAAATGACGTATGATTTCACTTACATGTGAATCTGAAAAACAAAACAAAAAAAGTGAACAACAATAACAAAAAGAAACAAAGAGATAGATATTAATACAAAGAACATTTTGATGGTTGCCAGGTTGGGGGGTGGGGGGTGGGGGTTAGGGGAGGGATAGGTGATTAAGGTGTACAAATTGCCAAGTTATAAAAATAGTCACAGGAATATAAAGTACAGTATAGGTAATATAGTCAATAATATTCTAATATGTATGTACGGTGTCAAAGGGGTACTAGACTTATTGGGGTGATCTATTTGTAAGTTACATAAATCTCTAAGCACTATGTTTGCATCTAAAACTAATATAATTAAAAAACAAAAAAAATTATTTTAAGTAAATAAAAAAATAGAAGCTATTGAATTAGTAACTGCCTTAGTGGAGTGGACATTCCTTGGGTTGTCAAATGCCAGAAAATTCCTTTGAAATTGGAATAAGAGCATGCCTTTGCCTCTAAGAAGAAAGAGATTTCCTTTCTGTACCCCAGGCAGCAACCTGCCTCCCAGCACTTTTCTCTACCACAGCGCGTGTGCACAGCACCCTGAGTGAATGGTGTGAAGGTCAGAGCTCAGATGACATTGCTTATGAACAAAGCCCCAAGGTCCTGTGCAGCTGTGCCCAAGACAAGTATCTTATTAGTTGGGAAGCTCTGCACTAGGCCATGAGTTATGCTGGCCCAGTTGGATGCTTCAGCCCCGGACTTCAGATCTTGAGAGAGTGCAGGGTCAGTTGGAGATCATCGCACCTGCCGAGTAGTGATAGTACAGCCACTCCTCACTTAACGACCTACCTCAAGTCCAGTTCTCCAGTGTGGGGAATCCTCTTTCTCAGTCTGTGTGAGTCTTGGGAATCCCATTTCTCAGTCTTTGTTTTGCTCCCCTAGTCAGTTAGTATTCATTACACGAATCATTCACAATCACACAAGACTACATATTTTGTTTATAAGTGTGGTATGGTGTGATAGCTTTTGAAAAATATATACCCTATGGCACCATGACACACCACAAGACATCTGCCTTTAAGTTCCTAACTTATCGACCAATTTGCTTAAGGACCTAGTAGTAGGAACGGAACTCAGTTGTTAAGTCAGGAGTGCCTCTACATGCAAAATGCAGTCGTTTGTCTTTTTCTTTGTAGGAACTATCCCAGGAGGTCCTGGGCCATTAGATACCTAAAAACTTCACTAAAATGATAGGTCCCTGAATTTTTGTAGGGTTGATCTCCCACCCTGTGCAGGGCATGTATCTTACTGAGGCCCCCAGGGTACTAGCCGCTGTTTGTTCATCTTATCCCATCCACATGCTATGATCAGCGTAAAGGACCAGCATTCTGTCCCCTCAGATTGCTCTAACTATATCACAGCAGGGGCCAGGCAGGTTAACAGTCCCGAGAAAATGAAAATTATCATCGGGCCCATGTGAATGCAAACTGTTTCTGATCCTCTTGAAACTGAAATGGAAAAGAATGCACTCAGCAAATCAATGGTGGCATACCATATCCCTGAAGTCCTATGAATCAGTTTTAGTGTGGTTACCACGTTTGCCACAGCCATGTAGTCAGGGGCACTACTGAGTTAAGTCTGTAATAGTCTTCAGTCTCTAGGATCTTTGAGCTTTCTACGGGGACTAGACCGCTGAATTATATGGGACCACCATTCCTGCAATTTTTAAGTGTTTAATGGGGACACTAATCTCCCACTGCCCCAGAATGTGAATGCTTTTGATTTGTCTTGGCTGGGGTGCGGAGCAGTTTCAGGGCTTTTTCTTTGCCTTCCCCACATGATAGCTTTACCCCACAATCCAAGAATCTACTGTGGGATTACTCCAATTGCCAAATGTATAAATTCTAATTATACACTCATGGTCTGAGAAAATTACCACTGGCTGTGTCCATGAGCCCAGTGGGCTTACAATGAGTCAGTCTTCTGGTTGGGCTCTGGCCTTACATTCTATAATTCCAGCACACCTCATCTCTCAGCCTCTTTGCTCCTTCCTCTACCATTTTCCAGGACAATTTAGGCAGTTTCATTTCCCTGATTGCTGACCATCATTTTTCCAGGTTTCTAACAGCCATTCCTGTGGTGACTACCTCATCCTGGGGTCCTTCCTGAAATGTTAAATCCCATGTCCCAGAAACTTGTCCCTCAGGCAATGGATCCTTGCTTATCCAGTCTTATTCTCTACCTTTCCTGGTGAAGCATCCTTAAAATCCAATCCCAAGGCTAGTCCCCTGGCTGCCGCTGGTACATCCACAGCTAATTTGTGCAACTCTGTAAGTGTGTAGTCAGTTTCCTCCCATACTAGGCCCAGCACATGCGGCTGGGATATGTGGGGATTTAATCCTAGATACTGACCTGAAAACTAGCAGAGTCAACATCCTCAGGAGCACCCACCCAGATGGTCCTGTCCCATAGTTCAGGGCCCCAGGTGTTCACACCAGGACCCTGTCCTTCACAGAACGGATCTGCCTTGACTGAGTATTCGAACAGCTCTGCCTGTTACTTGGGCAGTTGCCCCAGGTTGGGAGGCCTTCAGCATATTCTTTATTTGGTTTTGCCCTTCAGTCACAGGGGATGAGGGCCTCTGTGTAAACTGCCATAGCGGCTAATGACTGTCACACTTACCCACTGCTTGTTAAATGCCCTCATTCTTTCATTATTCTTCTGAAGGTGTTAACACAACTTAGTAGTAACCAGCTAACTAGGCTTATCGGACATACTGTTTGAAATGGGACAAATGGTACTGTCCTATTTCAAATGGTACATCTGGTCGCCTACTCTCACTGGGCTAAATTCAAGGCACCAGTAGGCTGACCAGGTGTACCGCTTTAAATGGAAGTGTATTGTTCTTTTCTGTCTTGTTTAAAATTGTATGTCTGGCCAGCCTACAGCTAACTCCCTGGTCTTTCAGGCATTGTTTCCCCCATATTTTTCAAATGTTTCCATCTAGCTTGTCCAACCCATGGCCTGTGGACTGCATGTAGTCTAGGATGACTTTGAATGTGGCCCAACACAAATTCGTAAACTTTCTTAAAACCTAAGATTTTTTTCTAGCTCATCATCTGTTGTTAGTGTTAAGTGTATTTAAGACAATTCTTCCAATGTGACCCACAGAAGCCAAACGCTGGGACATCCCTAGTTCACATTATTGAACTTGCCATGGCATTTCCCTCCATCAGAAAATTTTCCCAGGTCACTGGGGTGACAACCTTATTTGTTAAGCCACCACCTTATTCCAAAGACATATGTGCCTCACCTGGCAACTGTGACTGTGTCCCCTTCACTTGTTGTGTGATAGATGAGCCAGTCTCAAATCCCCACCTTACTGTCTCTTTCTTCGGCCCACTCTCGGTACCACTCACGTCATTCTGAGAAGCAGACACGGGTGGGTATAAATGTGTGAGAAATATATTAGGCAAAGTGCCTGCAAGAGAAATGGGATGAAATTCGGAGAGCCTGGGGGAGAGCATTAGAGCCTGATGCTGGTCTGACCCCAATTGAAGGAGAGAGGAAATTAAGGAAGGAAACATTAGAGGAAGTGTCTGAGACTACAATGTAGTCCCAAGGGAAGTTTGGCAAAGTTGTTGGGACTCCCAAGCCAGCGGTGCTCATCAGAGGAGTCCCGTCTCAGAGCAAATGGGTGTGTGCAGTTATGGGCTGGGAGCAGCTGTGGGAGCAGCTGTGGAAGCGTGGCTCAGAGACTGATGCAGAGATCTCCAAGCACAGCCATGAGGACCCCATGCTCCAGGCCGTCAGCCACCTGAGAAGGTCATTCTCACATCTGCTTTAGTAGCAGACAGTCAGGACACTGTAAATCACGTTTGTCCAATTTGTGGCCCATCGCCATATGCAGCTCAGGGTAGCTTTGAATGCAGCCCAAAGCAAATTTGTAACTTTCTTAAAACATTATAAGATTTTTTTGCAATATTTTTTTTCTTTTTAGGTCTTCATCTATTGTTAGTGTCAGTGTATTTTATATGTGGCCCAAGACAATTCTTCTTTCAACGTGTCCCAGGGAAGCCAACAGATTAGATACCCCTGCTCTAAATCAATAGCTGGACCCAAATTGTTTTAGAATCAAGCCTCATCTACCATTCCAAAGAGTGAAAGGTAGAAATTCCACTAGAACCTTGTATACCATTCCTGCAAAGGTGGGGAGTGTCCCAACAACATTTTAGCTAACCCATACATCTTTAAAGTCATTAATTTTATCAATTAAAACCTATTTCTAACATCCATCATGCTAATTAATGAAACTTTGGTGTTGAATGAAATTAAAGTTATGAAAATGTTGTCACTGGAGGGTAATCTCTCGACTAAATAACTGTGACAAATTGCTTAAATACCTCTGAAGTGTGTTTTCCTGCTCAGGGCAAGGCTACACCTATCAGGGTTTAGAACAAAATAAATTAACATAGACTTACAGAACTCACTGAATCTATGTTGAACATATTAGATAATGACACTCATATACGGTAATGCTAATTAAGGTGGAGCAGAAATGACTTAACTCTTGAAAATATGGAGCTAATCTACATATAACCCTTAGAACACCACCATGAATGGTAGACATTATTATTATTATTATATCTCACTCTATTACAATTTGTAGCGTTTTATAGTATTATGGAAAGAAGTCGTAGGCACTATAGGACAACTGGGCTGTCCTCCTTTGTCTTTGCCAGCATATAAACAGAAGCAAGCAGAGGCTGAAGCTGATGGTCTCTCATTAAGAGCAGAGCGCTGGACCTGTGTGTACTTCCCACATCCAGGGTATGTACAGATAGGTGTCTGGATTAGGTGAGCATGGGAAGAAAAGGCTGTATTCCTAACTGTGCACAGGTGTGTCCGGAGGAGAGCTGGGGAAACACCAATCTCTTTTGGCGGAACTTCCGATTGATCATTATCTGCATGTCAACATGACATTGATTATTTACACAGGCCTTTGAAATGTATAAAGCTTGTTTCCCACAATGCATCACCTCATTTAATCCTCATAATCCTAGAAAGCAAGTGATCTTTTTGTCCCCATTTTCCAGATGAAGAAATATATGACTCGGAGATTAAGTGAGCTTCCTAAGGTGTGCATAGTCCTTCATCATGAATCCCAAATTGGAAGCCTCTGTTCCTGTCACTCAGTCTTGTTCACTTATAATGTGCCACCAGTAGTTTCTGCTGAGGAATCAGATGGGAGGAGGACACATTCTGCACACCCACAGAGCTCTTCTCTACAAGGACTCCTTGAGAATATGTGGCACTGCTGAGAAGACAGAGAAAAAGCGCACCGTATGGCCTATTTCCTGAAAGAGTTTACACTCTTAAAATTGTGTAATTTTTAAACATTTTTTGGGTTTTTTTGGTGGAGGGGAACAATTTTAGATTTACAGAAAAGTTGCAAAGATGATATAGAGATTCCCATATGGCAGCTTCACCCAGCTTCCCCTGATGGTAACATCTTACATCACCATGGTACATTTGTCAACCCTAAGAAATTAACAGTGATATATTACTGTTAATAGATTACAGACATGATTCAGATATCCCCAGTTCTACCTCCTGTGTTCTTGTTTCTGTTCCAGGATCCAGTCTACATGACCACATTGTGGTCACTTGTCATGGCTTCTGAGTCTCCTCTGACCTGTGACAGTTTCACTGTCTTCCATAGCCTTGACCTTGAAACTGAGCAGATATTTTGCAGAATGTCCTTAAATTTATGTTAATCTGATGTTTCTCTTGTAATTAGATTGAGGTTATGAATTTTCAGGAAGAATACATAGAGAAGATTTGCCATCTCCTCATGTCCTATTGGTGGGTACATCATATCAACATGATGTCACTGGTAATGTTAACCATGAGCACATTTTTAAGGTGGTGTCTGCCAGATTTCTCTACTGGAAAGCATCTCTTTTCCCTTCCCATACTCTAGTCATCAGAAGCGAGTGAGTCAATAAGTCTAACCCACACACAAGGAGAGAAGTTAAGTTACACCCCTGGAGAGAGGAGTATCAAGAAATTTAAAGCATATGTTAAAACCACCATACAATTAATACATATTTAAGGGGAAGATAGTTGAAGCTGTGCAGGCATCTCGGTTTTCCTTAAGGTTTCATCCATTAATTTCAGCGTTCATCAGTGGCTCTTGCCAGCAGCAATTATTACTATGGGATTCTAATGCTGATTTTCTATTTCCCTCATTCCTTTTACATTTATTACTGGAAATGTTTGGTAATGAAAATTGACTCTTTCCCATACATTTATTTATTATTTAATCAATCATTTATTTCTGTCAATATGGACTCATAGGTATTTATTTTATTCTTCAGGTTATAATCCAATACAACTTTCATTTATTTGTTGTGTTTGTCATTTATTTTGTTGCTCAAATTGTTCTAGCTTTGGCCATTGGGAACTCTTTTCAGGTTGGTTTCTGTGTTCTTTTTGACATTCTTCATCCTTTTTTTTTTTAACACTTGCTCTTTCTTTTCTTTTCTTCTCTCTCTCTCTCCCTCTTCCCCCTTCCCCTCCCTCCCTTCCTCCTTCCTTCCTTCCTCTCTTTCTCTCTTCTTTCTTTTCTTTTATTTATTTTTCTTTTTTTGCCACTATGCGAAATTCCAGGCTCATCGTGTATGTCTCTGAAAAATCCTGATACTTTTTTTTTTTTAAATCAATTATTTATTTATTTATTTTTGACAGAGAGGGAGAGAGAGAGAGATACAGAGACAGAGAGAACTGAACTGGGGGAGCTCCCAGTTCAGCATATGGTTCCGCACGGGCCGGGGCCGGGATTCGATCCCTGGTCCCCGGCGCTGCAAAGTGAGCGCCTAACCCACTGAGCCATCCCGGCTTCCCCTGCTTTTTTTTTTTTAATTGAAGAATGGTATTTAGAAATGGAGACCTGGGCACTAAAGGTGCACTTGTTGCTATTGGAATGGCCCTGATTCTAGGCCTTCTCAGTGGACAGAAGTGGGAAAAGTACGTATGTATGTCTACTCACCTACATATACACACATCCATGTGTACCTTCATTAAACTAAGTGGGAGCTCAAGCTGATGTCTCCAACTCCAACCCAGCTTCATGGGGTTTCATTCTAGCATCCCATTTTCGCTTATCTATTATTTCATTCCCCAATAGTAACAAAAAGTGTTCTTGCATGTTGGAAAAAGTGTCTATAACTTTGTGGATGATGAACTGTCTCTAAGAGAAAGAATCAGGAAGTAGAACAGGAGACCACACCAGAGAACCCATCTGTGTGGCTACAGGCAACTCTATTGTGCAGGTCAGATTTACTTAAACTACAGGATCTTTGGGGATACTAAAGAGTGTTCAGAGGGGAAAATAGTCTACATTGAATTCAAAACATTTATGTTAATGTTATTCTCTGTCCTGTTTCTCCATTTCCTCCCATCATCAGAGCAGCTCAAGTAAAGGGCAGAATCTACTTTCTATGCCCTAATAGAATTTCTAAGAGAATTCTGTCTGCTACAGCCCCTCATTTTATAGTTGAGAATACCTGAAGTTCAGAGAGGGAAGGACCTCACCAAAGTCACACAGCATGTCAGCAACAGAGACAGAAGAATGGCTTGGGTCTTCCAACCCCCAGGCCTTCCAAACAGCAGAACATGGTAGGAGTGGGAAATGCTCATGTGGATATGTGGAGGACAGATCTACTTTCTTTTTGACAAGTGTCTTAGCTGCCATGGTAAAAATGGACACTGTATTGTGTGTTTCCTCTGTGTCAGGTTCAACATTAAGCACCAGTTATCTATTTAAACACAGTTAATCCTGTGAAGCAGGTATTATAATGCCCATTTTGCAGATAAGCATGTGGAAAATTGAGTTCATAAACTAGCCCAAAGTCACAGGCAGATCTGGCATCCAAGCCTAGACCTGCAGAGTAACCACCAACCTGGTGTCTCTAGGCTCCTGACTCCCAGACCAGCTTGTCACTAGGCTGTGGAGGTGTGTGTCCCCATCATTGCTGGGCAATAAACAAACACTGAACTGGAAAGGGTTAATCATGACTGTAGCCAGAGATGACTTTCAAAGCTGCCACACAGAGGTGGGGAATGTGCTGGGAAGCTGTGCAAACATGCCCTGCCTGGTGCTCACTTGCTCTCTCTCTCTCACACACACAAACACACACACACACACATCACACACACACACACACCCCAAATGCTCTCTCTTCCTATTGTGACATTACTCACCCCCAACTTTCCCAGAGCTACCCATCTTCACCTCTGGTTGGTTCTGCATCCTTAGCAGGTCATTGGAGAAAACCAATCATTCAAAACAAAATTGTCTTTCAATTACAGTTGACATGCAACATCAGATTAGTTTCAGGTGTTCAACATAGTGATTTAGACATTTATATAACATGTGATCACTTCGATAATTTTAGTACCCACCTGACACCGTATATAGTTATTATAATGTTATTGACTATATTCCGTATACTGTACTTATTTTTATAGCTGGCAATTTGTATTTCTTAATCCCTTCACTTTTTTACTCTGTCCCCCACCCCACTCTTACCTGGCAATCAATTTGTTCTCTGTATCTATGAGTTTGTTTCTGTTCTATTTGTTCATTTGTTTTTAGATTCCACATATAAGTGAAATCATATGGTATTTTAGGCAGTGAGGTATGGGTTTAAGAGTCAAGAAGACCTGGGTTCTAATTCCAGATCTGTTCTTTATAAGCTGCCCCTCCAAGAGAGCTGTGTGATTTGGGCAAGTTACTCAACCTCTGTGAGTGGGATAGTAATACCTGAACTGTAATATTGGAGTCAGTAGGAAATGTACCTAGAATTTTCTCTTCTTCCTCTCCCCCTCTCCTCCTCCCAACCCACGCCACTGGCATTTTAACTGGGGTTGTTGCAGGAGTCTCCTAATTGGCCTTCTGTCCCCTCTCTTGTTTTCTTTCAGAATTTTGTTGCTGTACTATACACAGAAATAATGTTTTAAAAACGTGAATCTGATCAACTGAGAACTCCTGCCACTCCCGCTATATTATCATCAACAAATAAGCTCCAAGGACTTTTTGTTGCACTTGGGACAAAAATCTCACATCCTTCTCACACCAAGGCCAACTTCTCTACCTCCCCACTGACTTTTCACACTTCACACACTCTGCAGCCCTGCTCTCCCTTCTGCCATTGTCTCCTAAGCAGAGGGTCTGTCCCGCCTCTGGGGCTTCTCACCTGCTATTCCAGCTACCTGGGTCTCCCTCTCCCCTCCTTCACCTTGCTGACACCTACTCATTCTTTAAGTCTCAACTAATCTTCCTAAGAGAGGCTTTCCTTGAATGGTCTGTCTAAATCCCACCCTCCTCTCTCATGTTTCCTGCCACTTTCTTTTCCTTCACAGCCCCTAGCATAATTTATAATTGGGACTTGATTGTGGGATTCCTTGTTTAATGTCTGGTTCCTCCCATAGGTGGAGAACAAAGAGTGTGTATCTCTTTTGGTCTTTTCTGTCCATCCCTGAGGTCAGTCACAGTGCCTGGGACATAATAGGTGCTCAAGAAATGCTTGGTGTATGAACGAATGAATGATGAAGGACTGTGTGGCACAGGTGTTGGGCACATAGGAGACCTTGAAAAGAGCCTTGTGTCTGTGTCTGCTCTTCTCCCTTCTGGTGGATGCAGCCAGAGCACAGTTCTCAGGAGTGGGCGTGGTCCTTCCCTCACCCCACTTCCCCAGCACTGAGGAGAGGTCCCCACCCTAACCTGTGGGGCTGACCAGGTGCAGAGCCCCCGAGGCTGTGGAGCCAGGCCAGGCGAGGCCAATGACAGGTCCTGCCACCGCAGAGAGTAGGTGCGGCCTGGAGGGAGTGGGGAAGGGCTGCTGAGAGCAGGCCCCCTGGGTCCTCATCAGACTCAACTCCCTGTCCTTTCTCCCCACTGCAGAGCGCAGTCCTGACCTGGCCAATGCCAGTGGAGCTGCTGCTTGTTTTGTTAGTGCTGCTAGGCAACTGGCCTGTTTTTGCTTATTTACCTCCCCTGGGCCATTTCACAACACTTTGTAATGGGCCCTGCTCTCTCTGGTGCACATCTGGTTTGGATTTAACCTGTCAGAGTCCTCTCTGCTGGGAGAGCTAGTACTTGCCCCAGCAGTCCCCAGGATGGACCCCCACGGTTCCAGCTGGACCACGCAGACCTGACGCCTTTTACTGGCCCAGCCTCGACTCCCCGTCCACCCTGAACCTCCTCCTACTCCTTCCAACAGTGTACATACACCAAAGACTGAGGGCGGGGATCTCTGAGAAGGAAAAAACTGACATGCATTCAAGAAATATTTGAGTGGGAAGGAAGTTTAGAGAGAATGACGTTTGATTCCCCAAGCCCCACCCACAGAGAGGGGAATTGACTTACCCAAGAAGACCTGAAGAGACGGGGAGAAGCCTAGGACGAGGTTCCTGGTCATCTCTCTTCCGCATTCTGGAGACTTCCCACCAAGAAGACAACGATGGGGACAGAGTGGGTTAAATCGGAAGCTATGTGGTTTGAAATAAATACTAGGCTCACCCCTTTCCCCATCATTCCTGAACATTTCTGTTGGGGTTTCTGTAAAAGACCGATAGGGAATCATAGATTTGGTAAATGTCATTGTAGAGAGAGAAAATGAAAGTCTCTGATTTTGATCCCTACCTACAGGGAACCTATGGCGAGAGCAGGACAGGGGTAGGGAGAGGCAAACCAAGTTGGGTTGGTGACAAACATAGGATGCCTCTTTCTGTTCCACCTTCCACGTTGTTCTGCCAAACACAACACATCCCGTGTAAAACCCAAGGTTCTGACAGTGGCTCACAAGGCTTTACAAGACCTGATCCTGTTCTCTCTCTAACCTTATTGTCCTCCTTGCCCTCGTATATTCAGCCCCAGTGATTTGTACCGAGAAAGAGGAAGAAGACTTCCTTGGTGTGAAAGCCACTAGCAGCTGGGCAGAGCTCAGCAAGCAGAGCAAGGACGGGTTTCACACGCACTTTCGCTATAAGCTGAGCTCCACAGGGCAGGGAACGAAATGATCAAACTGCATAAAACACACACACCGCTCTATTTTTCTGGACATATGGTGACCTTACTTGTTTACTGTAGGTCTTTCTTGTCCTGCTACAATGTCAGTTTCTGGAGGGCAGGGTCTTTGTTGTGTTTTTGTTTTTGTATTTAGAAAACAAGCCCGAAGATTGGGCTCAAATTTTTGTGAATGAATAAATGAATGAATCTGTTTTTCCTTTCGGCTTGTTCACATCGTAATGTTTCCTTATACTTACCTCTCACCTACACAATAAAATGCTGACCTCTCACGTTAGCGTACATCTATCACAGGTGCCCTTGTCTCTCTCTTTCAACTCACCCTGATCCTGTCCACCTCTAACCTTTTGGAGAACATGCCAGCCTGCTGCCTGAAATGCCCCTCCCCATCTAACTGCATCTCTTTGTGGGGTTTGACCTGGTAACCATCGGTGCTAGGTTGGATCTCTTAGTAATTTCTGCATATCTCTCTGTGGTTTGCCATAATACTAATGATCACGTGTCAGGCTGCTCCCCATTGACTACCCAGTGAGGGATAAGGGAACCAGATGGCCAGCTATGTAGCCAGTAGTCAACGGTCTCTGTCCACTAAGGATTCCTATTGGCTTACCTTGTGAGTTGTTGACCTTAAATATGAACCTCTTATTGCACAAGAGTGCAAAGTAATACCCAAAACAGAACTTGCGGTTTGTTTGTTGTTTCTCCTCAGAACTTCATCTTTCTCAATTGCCACAGTAAATGGCAACACCACCTGTTCAGTTTCTTAAAGTAAAACCCCAGGACTTAACTATTGATCTAGATGAGGTTCCTCGTCCCCCATACCCAAGCCATTGGCAGGTCCTATCAATTCCCCTCCATAATGCATCTGAAGTCCATCCTCTTCTCTTTACCTCCATTGTTCCACCCTGGTCCAGATCCCCAGCATTCTTGCCTGCACTCCTGCCTCTTTATTTCCACTCGCCATTGACTAACAAATGATCAGAATCAGGTTTTAAAACAGAAATGAGATCACATTGCTTCTTTGTTGAAAATTGCCCGAATGGCTTCCTGTTACACTTCGGATAAAAGCCCAATTCTTTACGTTGGCCCAGAGGCAACAGCCTGGCCCCTGCTGAGCTCTCCTCCCTCAGTTCTTATCACCCTCAATGCCCCACCTTTTCTCACTGTGCTTCAGCCACACTAGTCCTCTTTATGTTCTCTGAACAGGTGAATTCATTTTGGGTCTTGTGCACTACTGTCTCCTTGTCCTGAAATACTTACTCTTTCCTCAAGTGCTCACATGGCCAGTTCCTGTGGCCACCCAGATCCTGACTTACATGACACCTCTTTAGAAAAGCCTTCCTTGATCACTCATTTAGAGTAACGTGACTCCTCCCCTCCACCCAGAGTCACATTCTTATACGTGGCTTAGGCTCTTCCTAACATGCAGCACCAGATTTTCTATTTGTTGTTTATTGTTTATCTTCCCTCAATTAGAATAAAACTTCATAAAGATAGGAGCCACTATGACCCCAGCACTTAGATGAGGGCCTGAACTGTCACAGAAACTCAAAATGTTGCTTGATTGAGTGAACGAATGAGGCAATGGTAGCTTAACAAAGACTGATAATCAGGAGTCCTGTGTTCAACTTTCACCTGGTTGTTCCCAAGCCATGTGACTGAACATGTCACGTATTCGCTCTGGGCCTCCATCTCCACATCTGTAAAATGAGGTCTGATTTCATGATACTTAAATTTCTTTACAGCTTCCAGATACTCACATACAATCCTATCAATCTTTCCATATTGTTGATCATAAAAAACTGTCAAAGGTGGTGATGACAGCAATGACCCAACTAAAGTTGATGAAGTATTTTTTTTTTAATTGTTAAATTTAATGGGGTGACATTGGTTGGTAACAATTAGATAGTTGATGAAGTATTTTTTAATCTCATGTAACATTCCAGGTTACATTAGTTATTCACAATTTATACTTAAGTTACAGATCCAAAAAGGATTTGCGTGGCTCGAGTTTCAGGCCCACTTTCCCAAATGTGTCCTTCCTTGCTTCATTTATACAGGGATAAGAATAAATGCACCCACTGAGACTGCTATATGAGAATGGGCCCTTATGCCCACAAATGACAGAACTCAGTTCAGCTCTAACACTGAAGGAAAGGTTTTGGTAGCTCATGAGACCCAAGGAAAGCTGAGTAACCACAGTGCTGGAAAGATAGCAAAAGAACAGGGCCTCAGGCACTGCTGGGACCAGATGCCCAGATTGTACCTGTCCTCCCTCCCACTTTTTCTCTGCTCCATTCAGTGTGGTGGCCACATGCTCCTCTCCCTGTGCAGTCTAGCTCTTTCCACACAGTCCCAGCCTGTGTGTTTATCACACTCTGTCCTAACTTATGTCTTTGTTTGTTTTCTTGCTTGCTTTTAGTCTTCCAGTACAATCAGTTTATCAAGGGAAAGGATTTATTCATGTGTTAATTTCTATATCTCTTGCATCCAATAGTGTCTGCAACATAGGAGGTGCTCAATAAATACTAACTGGAGAATGAATGGTAGAAGACATATCCACCCTCTGCTCCAGAGTTTAATACCCAATAACTTCAGCTACTCAAGAAAGGGTAGCAAAGCTCTCTAGGACACCACTCAAACAAACAAACAAACAAACAAACAAACAAACAAACAAAAAACCCTCAGCAAAGGGATTCTTTGGTCCAACTAAGCCATATACTTACCACTGGATCAAACAGCAATAGCCATTGAACATAATGATGTTTTAGCATCCATGTGGATTGGGGAGGGGGAGGAAACCACACACGTGCCAATATACTCACAGAGTTGATGTGGAGATTGAATGAGACATTGAAGGAGAGGGCGCTTTGACAAGCTATTATGAAGTTGCCATTTTTGTAGATCAAAATTGGGTAAATGTTGGCAATTTTGTATGTTTCATCTTACTATAAAAATGCTAAAAAGCATTACATGAATGTAAGAGATCATCAATTTGATTATATGTCAGCAGAATAAGAAAAAATCTGCTTTGAAGATGAAAGATGAAGTCAATTCCTTTTTTAAATGAGGATGGTTAAAATGATTTACTATGTGCTGGCTTTACAAGGAACAGTGCTAAGTGCTCTATATAATTATCTCATTTTTTCCAACCTCTCCATGAGGTAGATAGTATAATTATCCCCATTCTACAGACAAAGAAACTGAGGTTTGGTTATATGCTCCAGATGACACAATTCAAAAAACAGCAAAACCAGGGTTCAAAACTCGGTTTCTGGGACATATAGCCATTTGTTACACTACTTGGAGATGAGTTTGGAGATCCAGGCCCTCCATGAAAGCTACTGTACTATACTAGGAAGAATGGTTCTTTCCATTGCCTGCGAATCTACAGACTGGGGTACATTCCCCTCCAAGTTCTTTGCATTGTATCGTAACGAGTAGTGAGACTATCTGCCTCTTGTGACCAGACGAATCTCTTTGAGGACCCATCTTATTCCTCTTTGCACTCAAAATAAGCTTGAGATTCTACCCAGAATGTGAAATGCACTCAACAGAGTTTTATTGAACTGAGTGAGGCGGGCAGACATAAGATAATTTGATATCTACAAAGGACATAGGCTTTGGTCTGCATAGTGTGGTGGCGAAGTGGGTAGAAAAATGGGAATAACAGCAACAATTCAACATACAGAGCCAGCATGTGTTGAGAGCCTGTTATGTTTCAGGAAATGTCTACGCATTGTCTCCAGTTTTTATATTACCTTGCAAGGTAAGTGCCGGTGGTATCAATCAGGCCTTACTGCTTGAGAGCAGCAGAATATATTATTTCTGGAGACTGAAAACATCTCTTCTGTGATATCAAAGCTGGACCATGAAAATGTGTTTGTTCCAACTAAGGTCACACAGAGCTTTGATCCTAAGAACTGTTCTCAGCCAGAGTTTCACAAAATTCCATTCTGGGCAGACCCCCAATTTCTCTAAATGCAAACTCCACCCACACTCCAGAGCCCTACAAGTCTGTCAAACAAATGCTTGACTTGATTTGGTACTTGAACTTGATAAGAAGCCATGGAATTTCAGAGTTGTGCCTGCCAGTCTGGAATTTAAATATTAGCCTTTCTGACCTGGATTGCTTTGATCTCCCAAGTTTACACTCACCAGTATTGATAACATGGCTCAAATCACAAGCAAGAGCACTAGGCCTGCAACCCTGGGCTGCCAAGTATATGCATGTGTGCATAGATCTCTGCTGAGATCAAAATGGATTTAGGTTACGCAAGTGCTTATCTGATGGTGGGGGGAGCCCTGCACATGGGGCAGAGAGACAGGGCTTACTTTCATGCAGCCAATCACGCTACCTTTATCTTATAGGACAGAAATCAAGAGTGAACTGTAGCTGAACTCTGGCAAGACCAGGCCCAACCTTTCTTAATTTCTTGGACTGCTTTCTCACTGGGAAATGGCTGCCATTGTTAGCTATCATTTGCCAAGCATCCATCTTGTACTGGGTACCTTAAGTGTTTAAATTATTAGTAACATATAAAGCTTGTATAAGAGGGGACCCCCAAAAATCCAGAGTTATCTCCTGGAGGGCAAGCCCCATGTAGTACAGGCTTCTGCTGTTAGGTGAGTGTTTCAGGAACGCATCTGCATGACCCAGCATTTGCCTCTCTCTCCAGTCTCATTTCCAACTACTCCATCTCTCATTTCCAACGTCTTTGATACTCCAGAGTACTTATCATATTCCAAGCCCTCTGGACAACATGGCTGCACATTGTTTGCCTTGACAAGGATCCTTCCCAACTCTGCTTTCCAGAAAATACTTGCACATTCTTCCTGTCTGTGCAGAATATCTTTCATTTCCCCTTTTAGAACTATATCCCACCTTTCCCCATCTGCTCTATGCCCAGGAGGTTGATCTGCGGGGGTGTCATCAGTGGGCTCTTAGCCAACTGGGAGCTTCCAGAGCGCAGAGGGAGGGAGGTAATGTATTTCTTCGGTTTCCTCCTTGCAAGGTCACTGGAGCTGGCCGTGTCCCTCACTGCTGCTTCTAAGGTGGTCAGCTCTGAAGGACTCTCCTCTCCTTATGGGGAAAGTTCAGCAGCTACTAAGTTCTTATACTCCCCTTGTGGTTCTACATCTGCACATTCACCAAGAAGCCCTCCTCTAAATATTCCATGGGAGCCATTAATGAACCATTGAGATCCAGACTGATACATGCTGACCCAGCATAGACCCCGGGGGCCCCTCAGAAGCACTTCCCTGTTATATAATATCACATGCTATCTGTTTTCTCCTTTGCCCACCAGATGGCTGCTTTCACCTTGTTTCACAGATCTTCAAGTTGCACACACATTTTTTTTTTTTTTTTGCTCACTCACATTTAGTGAGCAGCTACTATATGCTGGGCCATGGCTGAGGCACTGCAGATGCAGGTCAGCAGATGATCATTCCTGACCTTGGCGTACCCCCTCTCTAGCATGAAAGACAAGCACAGGACTGGTGCGCAGTCATTTAGTGCTCAAAGTCCAGCTCCAGCATCGACCAGCTGTGTGATCTAGGTGAGTTCATCTCTCTGAGCCTCAGTTTTCTCATCTATAGATGGAAATAAAAGCAGCTGCCTCAGACAGTGGTTGTGAGGGTTACAGTGGTTAGCATGATGCCTGACACCCACTAGGCCCCCAACAAGTGTCATTATTTTTATTACAGCAGGTGCTTAGTTAGTATATATTAAATAAACAGATGCTTGAATTTATTATCTAATTTGATCTCCATAACAACACCTCCCTTATCCTTTCCTCATTATATACATTCCAAATAGACAGGGAAGACATTCCTTTTCCCAGTTTGCAGCTGAAGAAATTGGGAGTGAATGAACTAATAAATAAGTGAATGTCTAACCACTTAGCCTGCTCTGTGTCACCTACCTCCTCCCAGTGGCCACAGGGAGGCTGTCCATGCGGAAAGCAGGAGCCTTGGGCCCTGGTGATCCTAAACTTTCTTTCCAACTTTCCAGCTTCTGAGGACTTGTGCCAAAAGCTCGCTGCGATTCGCTCTGACAGTCTGGATGCAGGTGTTCTGGGAGTTTGTAAACACAAGGCTGGCTGCACTCTGCCCCTGAAGCCCCAGCTTCCCAGAACCGGTGGCCTCTGTTCCTGTTCAGCTGCCGCTCTTTCTGTAAGGCCTTTGCAAGCCCCACTGCCCCTTCTGGTAAGCGCAGGGCCCGGGAGGCAAGTTCCACTTTCACATTCGCTAGCACAACCACACTGAGATTTCTCAATGTCGAGGGGAAATTTCCTTTCTCTTGAGGCCCAACCTCAAGCCTGTGCCTTACCCCTCAATTTTTCAGAACACACTTAGTGTCCACAAAAGCTCAAGTCCCCTCATGGTCTAAACTTGAACCCGCCCCAGAAAGAAGGGACAACCAGTACTTGCTCCGCCTCAGCCGCAGTCTTGCCCTGTGCTCAAGCTTGCTTTCCGTGCATTCTGATGCGCCCCTCCCACTGCCCCTTCGTGGTGGGCATTACCTCTGCTGTGCAGAGGTGGGCACTGAGGCTCAGGGACATAAAATGATGGTATGGGAATGTTCAAATGGGAAACCTATACCTTTGAACTGTAGAAGCTGTTGAAAATCGCCCCTGAATAGAAGTAAGTCACAAAACGGAATTCACGTTTTCTGCTTCTGTGCCACATGGGCAGCTCTATTTGCTCTCTGTAATCTGCTTGACTGTCCTTCCTCAAGGACAGAGGTGACTGACTCACTCATGTCCCTGCCCCCTTCCCTCAGCAGGTGGCCTGAGACGTGAAAGCTGGCCAGCATGCCTGGTGGTAGAGAATCCGTGGAGGGAGATGAGGGTGAGGTCGGAGAAGAAAATAAGGTCAGATCACGCAAGGCTCTGGAGGTCGTGGCGAAGGCCTGGATGTAATTCTAAGGGCAAAAGGAAGCCTCTGCAGGCTTTGAGCAAGGCCCTTACATGTTATAAAAAGGTAATTCTGGCTGTAGTGTGGAGAATAGATTAGAAGGTGACAGATGAGGAAGCCCAGTTAGTAGACGAGGCTAGAGAGAGGGAGTCTCTTCAAGTCAGTGCTTCTGAGAATTGAGTGGCATCAGAATCACCTGGGAGGCACTTAAAACCAGCTTTCTGGCCCCACTCCCCCGGCGTTTCTGATGCCATAGGTCTGGGGTGGGGCCTGAGAATTTGTATTTCTAGCCGTGTCTCAGATACTGGCCCCTGATGTCCACTGTCTTTAAGGAAAGCAAGGAGGAAAAGCAGGAGCTTTCATTTCCCCGAACTTCCCCTCTTTGGAGAGTTCATTTCATGTGCACATTGTGACCAGTGCAATTGTAGAGAGGTGGATGCATCTCCAAAGTGACGCTCAGTGAGGGGTATTTCTCTAGTGTGGGGCTGGAGGACAGGCTGAGGGGAAGCTTTGTGGAAGAAGGAACTATGGAATTGAGTTATAATAATTTAGTTAAGTAGGTATCAGCTGTGTCTGGGAATTCAGCAGGAAGACTAGGAAGAGGGTACTTAAGGGTGCAGCTTGGGCAAAGGCAGGGAGGTGAGAAATAGCAAGACATGTTTGAACAGCTGAGACCAAGAGACTCCAAAATTAAGCTGGTATAGGGCTTTGAACACCCTACAAATTAAGGAGTTTGAACTTTATCCTATGGAACAGTTTCTAAGCTTTTTGGGAGGGGAGAGGTGAAGAATGTCACAGACCACACTCCCCGCCCCCCACCCCGAGAATCGGATCTAAATTAATGTGCACACAAACAGAACTAGAGTAGATATTTCAGTATGTTTACACATTCCCTGGAGTCTATTAGTGTCCCTGCAGTGGATGATGGGTTTTAAGCAGACAGGTGTCCTAATTATAGTTTCTTTTAGAACAATCTCTTGCTGGCTATGTAAAGAATGGATTTGAGCAGGGGCAACTGGATACAGAGAGCTAGGGTTCAACAGTCTGGGGGAGAGGTAATAAATGGCATTGGGTTGGGGATCAGTGCACTCCTATAACACAAGTGATAGGTTGGTAAATGCCAAGATTGAACTTGTTTTGTAGCAAGGTCACTGTGCTCAATGGAAAAAGCAATGGTTCAGAGCTGAGCTCAGAGGTTGTCTGCATGGCTTAAGTCTGGGCTGACGGGTAGTTCAAGCTGGCTAAGCAAGAAGCCATCTCTACCCTTATCCCACCTACGGGAATCTGCTGGTCATCAGTCAGTTGAGGCCCAGATAGTTCAGGCCTTTGAAGGCTAGAAGCCAAGACTGGAAGGAAGGCAGCCCTCCGATGAGCTGGGGAGAGAACACAAGGGCAAAGTGGGCTAGTGAGTTCTGCGGATGGAGCGGAGTGTCATTCTTTCCAAACATTTTACAATAGTCCTAGGAACCTGACAGAGCTAAGACGATTATCTTTGATTATCTTCATTGTACAGATGGGCAACTGCAGGCCAGAGAAGATGAAGACTTAAAACACATAGCAAACACCAAGGCAAAACTAAGAATAGAACCCCCAAACACTGGACCTGTGTCAGTACCTTGCTTTAGGCTGGCCCTCGTGCAAAATTTGCCACAGACATTCCTGGTGGCTCTAAAGTTCTGTAATTCGGTGACTCTTGCAAAAGGCTCCCCACCATTAGTTTAATTCCTTTATTTTCTTTTCATCTTTGATCTATCTCTGCCTTTCACCCCCACAATCTTATCCTTAACTACTGTGAAGTTTGGAGCCAGCCATTTGGCTTCTCTGCCTTGAGTTTTCTCTTCATTGGTAAAACAAGAGGATCACACTAAATATTCCTGAAATCCTTTTCTTTTATGAGCTATAGCAGTCCCAAGACCCAAAATTCTGCCCAGGCTTTGAGGTGATGACATGATTCTCATTACCCCATCTCCTATTACATGTAGTTAACAGGGAATTATAAGAATGATAATAATTAACATTTTTTATTTCTTCCCATGGGCCAAGAACTGATCTAAGTACTTTTAAGCCTCAAAATAACTTTCTAAGGCAATTGCTATTATTGTCCCCATTTTATAGATGAGAAAATGAGAAACATACAGAGAGGCTATATTCATATAAGGTCATACAGTTAACAAGCTATAGAATTGGGGATCAAACAGAAGCAATTGCCTTAGGATTTATGCTCCTTGTCCCAGGAGCTGAATAGTGAGGGGTTAAGAGTGCAGGGAAGGCATGAGAGCTGCCAAGTGAACTCTCAGCAACAGGACACTCACTACTCTCAGGGGTCTATTCTCCCATTATCCTCATTTTGCAATTTGTGCTATGTCATGCTATCTTCCACCACCTGCAAGGGACACACTTATAAAAAATTATCTAGTCACTTGTGGAAGGGTTTGCCAGACTTAGCAAATAAAAATACAGAACATTTGCTTAAATTCAAATTTCAGATCCATTATATATATATATATATATATATATATATATATATATATATATATATATACACACACACATACATACATACATATATATATATAAATAATGTAAGTACATCCCACATAACATTTGGGACATACTAAAAGCAAAAAAAAAAAAAAAGTTTGCATTGTTTATCAGAAATTTAAATTTAACTGGGCATCCTATATTTTATCTGGCAAACCTACTTTCAGTCGTCCAACGTAAGGACAAGTGATGGCACTTTTCCTGGAACAGACTGAATGTGAATATTATG